>PVJX010000721.1:0-33176 GCA_004027295.1 Dolichotis patagonum
TTTTGTCATTTTTCTATATTTCCTTACTTTGAGCGGTGTTCCAAAGCTTTCTCTGCATGTGTGGTGAATTAACTCTTACACCCTCATTTCCTGAAGGGGCAGTGGCTCCCCCATAGGCTTTTGGCCTCCTCTCAGGGTCCTAACTCCCCTCTGTGGGCTCCTGGCTCCCTAATTTGTAAGGCGAATGCTGGGTATGGTCACCCTGGAGCCTGTGGAATCTCAGGCAGGCCAGGCCTCCGTGCTTTGTCCCAGGCAGGTCTCCAGGAGGTTCCCTGGGAGTGAAGGGTGGGCCTACAGGTCCCAAAGAGTCATGCCAGAATGTTGGTTTCTGAAAAGTTCCCAGTCCCAAACAGACCTGGCCAAGATGCCAGTCTCCAAAATATTCCCAATCCAAACAGCCCAGGCCACTCTGTGGGTCCGAGAGGTTCGGGTCCCAAACAGACAGGCCACGATGCTGCTTTCTGGGAGACTTCCTGGGCGAGCAATTCTTTTTCACAGAGCTATATTTATTTTTGAAGAACTGCAATTAATACTGATGAAACTTTGGAAACTTCACTTTATGGACATATAAGATACAAACATACTGTGAAAATGTTATATGCTTTTTGAGAAGAAATTTAAAAATGATTTTTAACTTACAGTGCTGAATGCAGTCAACACATTCAATCATCTTCATGCATTTTAAAATATGGCGGGACAAAAAAATACAATAAAATTCATTAAATTCAAATACAAGCAAGCATATTTATGTATTATTATTCAATATTCTCCCACCTGTCCAACTGCCTTTCCTACTTTTTCACACACAGGTGAGCTGGAGCCTTGGGAAGTATTTTTATTGTGCGGTCCTACCTACTTCAATGTCTGCACATAATTGCCTATGTGCAGTGATTCCACTGCAGTGGAGTTATTTGCCCTGGGGATCCCCTACTAGCCTTAACCAGAGACCCTGCACTATAATCACTCACCTTAGTTACCCTTCCACCCTAACGATGCATCAGCTTTGTGTGACCAGCATTTTAGCTGGCGTAGCCCTGCCTTCTGTGTCACCCTAGCTCTTGTTCTCTCTTGCTCCTTAGACGGGAGAAACAACAAAACTCATTCCATCTTGACTCAGAAATTCATTTTCCTAATAACAGGACTGTGTGACCTGACAGATTTAGAAACAGAAGTAATGAGTGCAATCAAATAAAGAAGCAAATTTTTCAATGGGAAAGTAAGAATTTTATAAAGTGATCCATTATTTTCATGCTTTTTTCTTGCCAACAGTCACTTTTAAAAAGAAAATTTAAGGAAAGCATCATAAGGGAAATGTTACTGCATCTTCCTAGAATCAAGTAAGAAAATTAGCAATCACGCCAAAGCATGAGTAAATTATTGAACAGATTATTGCATTTTATGCCATTAAAAATAGATGATGCTGTTGACTGTCCTACAAAATAACTAGTTTGTCCCTATTTTAAGCACTTTCAAGTACAAGTTTGTGTATCCACGTAACTTCAGTGGAGCACACATGATAATAAAAACTAAAGGTGTACCATGAACTCAGAACTTAGCCCTGGCCCATGCATTCTAGGCAACAGGTCTGCTTCCTTTGATATTATAAAGCATTTTAAATTTCATGTGAGTTAATTTACAAATATGATTGTCTTTGCCCCATGTAAATGTGATCAGAAATTTTGTACTTAAATCTTTAGGATAAATATCAAAGCAAGTTAACACTTCTAGCATATAATTTGTGCATGAGTTTTTCATTTCATGCCTTTAAACTCACAGACCAACTACTTTGTATTACGACTGTACCACACTTATTTTCTAACATTTTGCTTATTTTATTTCCCTTACTAGCACAGTTGTTCCTCATGTGTATAGGCCAGAAATTCTTCCAGTTTCAGTCTTTCACCTTCTCAGTTTCAACTTTCCTATAATTTAACTTTTCTGTTCACTAAGTTTCCTCTAGAAAATCTCCTCTACTTCCCTTTCTAATGTCCCTAATCAGGTTTTGCTAGGCTCCCATGGCCTGCAATTGTTTCATTAACATAGTGCCTACTCACTGTTGAAAAATGCTTATTCATTTAATAGACTTTTAACATTCTATAAACCCCTAGAAGGACAATACCGGGCATTTGTCCCATTGCCTTGGTGTTCTCATCAATTCCCATTGCTAGGACAAATATATGAGATAACATATTAAAGAGAATGGTTTGTCTTGGCTCACAGTTTGGGGAATTACAGTGACAATGTATCGACCTCATTGCTTTGGACCTGGGAGGAAGCAGCAGATGAGGGTGGAGAGAAAAACTGCTGACCACATGGCCAGGAAGTGCCACAGGAAAAGGAACTCGAGGCCCACTGTCACCTTGGAAGGATGCACTCTCAAAGCTGCAGAGACCCACCTACCACACCTCTCAATGCTCAGGTCTCCCAGTAAAGGCCTGGAGACCAGGCCTCTAAACTTGGTGCTTTGCGGACATTTAAGATACAAACAAGAACACTTGATGTTGTTATAAAATATTCAAAGTATTATACATAAATATACTTGTGTGGATTCTTTACACTGTGAAATTCACTACAGAAATGTGAAAGCATACTTTTAAAATGAAAATATTAGAGGCAATATTAATCATAAGACATGGCAAAATGTTTTTGTTTTGTTTTGCTTTCTTTGAGGCAGGGTATCCTTGTGTAGTTCAGAGTGGCGTGGGCTCACAGTGTAGGCTAGGCTCTCCTCAGATTTGAGGTACTCCTCCTGCCTTAGCCCCCTGGATGCTGGGGTCACAGGTGTGCACTACCATGCCTTGCTGACACAATGTAACACCAACCAAATATAAGGAGTGTGAAATAGGGCTAAACAAATGAATTCCACTGAAGTAACAGCACTGGTGACTTAAATTGGAGATTTGATTCTTTAGTGAGCAATTCCCTGAAGATCAATGCAGCATAGAAAATGATAATAGCCATTCAGAGGTCAAAAATGACATGAACAAAAAGTATAAACATTTTTTTTTAATTTTCTACAAAAGGATCTTTACAAACAACTCTCTCCTATATTGTTGTACTTTCAAAATAAGCATAAGTAAAGCATCAGTCAGGGTCAGGGCACTATGATGGACTCACCTTCATGTGTGGGAACACTGACCTGCCTTCTGATGGCACTGGCAGTGGTGCTATTGGAGGTACTGACTGAGATTTTCATGAGGACAGGAAGACAAGTCATGATGAGTTCGCTGTTGTGGTAAGAAGGGCAAGATCTCTCTTGCTTGTGAGTGCAGAGAGAGAAGATCGCTCTCTGCAAACCAGGAACAGGGTTTTCACCAGCACCTGCATCTGCTAACCTTGACCTTCCTCACCTCCAGAACTGTGACACAGAAATCTGTGTTCTCTAAGCCACCCAATCTATTAGAGTAGCCTGGTCTCATGAGTGCAGAAAGATTGACTGCAATCAGCAGTGTAAAAATTAAAGACTTTGGTTCTGTGCTGGACCATCTTATTTTAAAAGTGACTCACAAGTCATTGTTTGCGAAGAACAGGAAGTGTGAAAACTACTAAAAATCATCTGAAATCATTACAATTGTAAGCATAAAATATATATAATAAAAATATCTAGGAGTTATATCGGGTGACCCTTCTCAGACACATGAGCACAAGATGGATATTTACGGGCATGAATGTCAGTTCTGTAAGCACAGGTACTGAAAAGATGTAAAATACAATTTCAACTTATTTAGTAATATGACATAATTTCCACAAATTATACATGGAAATTATATCTATCTATCTATCTATCTATCCATCTTGAAAAGTAATATTCTAATAAACTATGAAGGATAAGTTCACAGTGGCATAAAATTTTTGATGCAGGAACAGTGACATTAACGAGCAAAAGCATGTTTCTTCACAAATGTTATGAGTTGAGATTTTACTCTCACAGGGAGATATTGGAAGACTATCAATGCTATTTCTTAAGATGCTTTGGCTGTCCTTTCAGTGTAAAAAGTGAATTGAATACGTAAGTTTCAAAGAATCACGAGCTTATACTTTAGGTTTATCCGTAGGTATATGAAAGTGATTAATAGCCAATCATATATTTCTAGCCCCAAAGAGTAAAAGGACATAAATGAGTTAGAGAAGCCTGGTGGCAACTTGTAGTCAGACATGGACATAAGGCATGGCAGGAATGATGACTGGACGAAGTATTGAGGAGAGGGCTAGCAAAGTGCTTGAAAACCAGAATTGAGACTTTTTAGCCATGTCTTGAAATGTGGGTCATGCTAACAAGCATATGCTTTGGAATATGTAGAATCAAGGGAAAAGGTTGAGAAGTTGTTCTGTCTTTATTTTTGTTATAATAATATAAATGAACTATCTAATTCTAGATTGTGAGGTGTGTGTGGTGAATGTGTGTGTGTGTGTGAGAAAAGATCACATGTTTAACTATCTTATGTTACAACACCGGAGCTTTTGCAGTTTCTGACCATTTGTGCTCATGGTATCCTTGAATGTCATTTGTCTATTTATTATAATGGGATTCATACATACTCATTCAAAATAAAGTTCAAGTTACATTCTATGCAAGGTATGCTTTTAGGTAGTAATTTGGATTTAGTTCTCTGGAGTTAAAATTGATTTAAATGATAATATATAAATGTTTACATATAAATCACAAGTAAGTAGCACTGGCTATTGCTTTTGGATTTGCAAAATGTCAGATAATATTTCATCAAGCTTATGTAATTCAGGCTGCAGTCTGGGAAATGAAGTTCTTTGAAAATGGCTAATTTTTATAATTTAGGGGTATTTTAATTAGATTACCATATGGAAAATTATTAGATTATGAAAAGTCTATAAAGATGCTTTTGGACTTTGAATTAGTTTAGGAATAAATTCAAAAGGACTTAAGAGAAAAATCAGCAAAAAAGAAATATACCAGCACACGCCTTGTACAAATAAAGAATGCATGGAACATAATGCCTTATAAAACACAAGAATACTGCAAAGAAACAAAGCCATTAGAAATGACTCTAACACAAAATAAGAGCTTGGATGGATGGTATGATAACCAACTGCTTGATACTATGACAAATACCTGATATAAACAACTTTAAAGAGGAATGGCTTATTTTGCCTCAGTGTCTCACAAGTTTTATTCCATGGTCACTTAAAAATCACTCTGGGCCTATGGGAGCACAGCATGTTGCAGTACAAGTGTGCAACAGAACTCATCACAGCCAGGAAGCAGATACAGGCAGAAGGAAGGAAGAGTCCCATGACCCCTTTCAGGGCTGACTCCAGCGACCAACTTTTCCTTTGCCCCTCCCCCCCACTGATGCTACAACAGACCAGGGCCAGTGTTTCAAGCAAGCGCCTTTGTGAAGCATTCGAGATCAACACCACAGTGGGTTCCATGGATAGTTGTGCTGTTTCATTCCAAATGTTTACCAGGGAGTTTTCCCCCGCAAGAGCCTCCAGAAAACTATAAACTGTATAGACTAGCCTTTGTTGACATTAAATGTCTGAACATAATGTAAGCACTACTACCAATCCAGTCCACAAATCTCTTTACTTGTGTGATGTTTACACTCTACATTGGAATAGATGAAGGAGAAACAATAACCAGGTAATTGCACTAGCTTCCTATTTTGCGAGTGTAGATATGAACAGACGCAGCCCAACTCTCTGTTCCCTGGGATGTTGTGATTTGCCCCACCGGCAGTTGGAACCTCAATATTTCCTTCCTAGGATGATGTGATCAAGTTTCAGCCTCATGCTTTCCAGCAATGACAAGGTGCCATTCCAACCTCAACAGAAATAAATCCATTTGAGGGTGAGAGACCCACTTTGGAAGCTTTATCTAAAATCTATACTTCAACCCTTCCGACTATGTTATAAGGAAACTGCCACATGACATGTGTCCTACTCAAGCTAATTATTGTCTGTAATGGAACATTAACTAATGTACTACCTTTGGTATTTTGATGCCAGTTTTAGAGGAATGAATATTTAAAAGAAGAGAAGACAATTTTGTACTCAAAATATGGAAATATTTTTTAAATGATGGAAGAGAAGACATCTATTATGATTTGGACCTAGAATGCCTCCCCCAGGGTCTCACACTCTCACAGCAGACTGTGGGAAGGTGACTGAGTCATGGGAGGAAAGAGCTGACTTGCTTTTCAGAGAGTGGGTCTGGTCAGAAGAGGAGGGTTACCAGGGCATGACGTGGAAGAACGTGTCTGCCTCCCCAGCTTCTGTCTTCTCTCTCTACTTCCTACCCATGACTCACGTAGCTCTCCTCTGATACACCCTTCACCACACCCTGTCTGCCTGGGAGCTGGCAGACCACCCATCCTCATTGTGAACCAAAATCAGTGTGTCCTCCCTTGACTTGTGGATGTCAGTATTGCATCTGGTGACAAGAAAGTGACAAAGATAATGACTATGCTTTTGGAGAAAACACAAGGCAGGAAGCAAGGATCTGAGAAATAATTTATGTAGAAGTGATATGGACAGTAGAGGAAAATTTTAGAATGAGAAAAGTAAAAATATAGAGAAAGAACAAAAACTATTGGAGTAATTTACTGTGGTTGCATGGCAGACGGAAAGCTCAATTGTTGACATCTCTTTACACTTTAGCTAGAGCTACAGTATTTAGCTCTAGCACAAGATAATCAAGTAGTATCTTTATGAGGCGGCATTTTGAACCTCATCTTCCTAGACTAAAATTGTTGAAATAACCATAATAATAACTCCACGTGTGGTACACTGATTCATTTAACACGGTTGTCTTCTTTATGTTTAATGAGAAAAGTGAATAAGGAGTATTTCAATAATCGCACACCAGTTATATTTTCCAAACTGCCTCTGTGGAGGTTTGATTAGAGTTATTGTTATTGTTTCTGTTTCCCGATCAGAGTAATGATATCATTACTTTTCATAAACAGAAATAAAGAAGCACTATGTGAATGAGACAATGCATAAAAAGTTATAACTACATTTTCTCTTTAAATTTGATAGTTATTGATGGTTTGGTCATTAGCTAACCTTCTAACATCTATATCCCACAGGTCACATTTTTTAACTCTAAAGAAGTAATTTTAACTTTTAGGCAAGTGAAGAAATTTGTTTCGATTTCATATTATGAATTTTATGGACTTGAGCTCATTTTAAAGCTGTAAAATTTGTAATAATATGAATTTGTAATTTTAATTTGGGTCACTGCATCTCAATATAAAAGAAGGCTTATGGTACTGATATAGCATCATTATAAAAATTTAATGAAATAGAATACTAAACAGTATATATCTGTGTTATATTATTTGTGCATGGAATAGAAGAGAACACTTCTAAATGATATAACTTAATAGTTCAGGTCTTAATGTTGTAACTGTTGTAAATGCTTAATAATTATATCAACTTTAACTATACACTTACATAATAAGTGGATATGCAATAAATAATAAACTATATTTGAATATTAAGTTGTTATGTTTTTCTACAAGCAAATGAATTAATTTGAAACACTGCATAAAAGGATCACCGCACATCACTGCAGTAAAGAGAAGTGGGTGTGATCGTTACAAATTTTGAAAACTATAAATGAGAATAGAACATACCATATGCAGTAACTATATGTTAACAAAACACTATTTTAAGAAAGACTATATCAAAGAAATGAGATAAAATATTAAATATAATTTTAGAATATTTATTACTGATACAGTTCATCTTGACTTTCTGTTTGTTTTTCCTTATTTTTGAAAGTGGTAGTTGTTCTACCCTGAAGAGCAATGAATGACTTCAAACAGAATGCTTTTTTATGTTTCTAACACTCATGCTGCAAAATGGGAGCGTTTATGAACCTAGATACTGCATAATCACACATTTTCCTACAAGGAGAGATCTAGAGTCCCTAAGATATTCACAAACATTAATAAAACAAGTCGAGGGCCTCTGCACGAGTTACAGCTGGTGAAGCCCTAGGAGCCTTTCTTCACTCTGAAGAGGTCCTCCAGCAGGACCCAGGTTCTCCTTCACTTGCTGACACGAAACAAGACACATGCTGGGCACAGTGTCCCTTACAAGGCCCTGTGACTCACACAGAGGGTCCTCAGAGCCAGCAGCTTAAAGCTAATTGATACGTTTTGCAATTTGGCCAAGGCAATCTGAAGAATACACATTTAATTTCTGAAAGTTTCATTATTTGCATTCTTTCACACTAAAAAGTACATCAATTTGGTTAAAAGATATAGAATCACCCCATTCATAACCTACACACATTTTGTCTCATTCCTTTTTGTGATTTTTAAAACACTACTTATCCTTAGAAATGAGAATTTCTGCCTTCTGTGATTTTCATATGTGCTGATTATGATTAGTGCTTCTCAAGTAAACTTGATACTTTTAAATCTTTCTTCTGTATAAAATGTCTTTATTTTTGACAATTTGTTTTATAAATATCTCCTAAAGTGATCTTTCTTGAGTATATTCTTGTCTATATTTTCAGACTATGTCTAACACAATAATGCCAGAAATACCTTTCAAATATCTAAGGTACAATCATCTGCTGTTTTTAAAGCTATTACATACATAGAGAAATTTTATTACTGTCTTCGTGATTTTCTTCTCTTCAGTTAAATGTTCACTGTGCTAGTTTTAAAATGGATCTACTATGCTGCTTGTTCCAACTTAATGTATGCCCTTTTATAAACATATATGCTTTATTGTTGATTGTTAGCACATAACATTATTTATAGCCATATTATTACCAGTCGTGAGGGTTGGCAGGATAGATATAACCAAAAAATCCCCAACAATGCAAAAATTTATTAGGTGTAAACCAATTACAAATAAATGCTAGAAATGAACAATCAGATAATGTTCAAGGTTATAATGAACATACGAAATATATGTTATTTATATTGACATATAGATTTAATTTGTAGTAACACCAAAATGTGAAATATTTATTTATAAATTTTATAGGATATTGTATCTATATGCTTTGAACATTAAGAATTGATGAAACAAATGTGTCACAGTTTATGTCGGTGGCCCCCAGGCCTCATGCATTTGCATTGTGCATTTGTGATTGGTTCAGTGTCTAGCACTTAGATTGGTGGTGTCAGTACTACATTGGCTTAGGGGTGGAGCCAGCATACAATGTAATGGCAGGAAGAAGGCGTGTCTCTTTCTCTTGCTGGTTTCAGCCTTGCTATTTGCAGCTGCCATGAACTGCGGCCCCGCCATGCCACCCTGCCTTGGAGCCAACTGAGTATGGACTGAAACCTCCAAAAACTGTAAGAAATAAACCTTTCCTTCCCTAACTTTTGGCATCAGGTATTTTGTCTCAGTGACAAGTAAAAGTAACTAAGACAGAATGCAAATAAAAAGATAAACTGTATAAAAAATGAGGCTTATTAGGAAATGTCAAAATGATAAAATAAAATAATTCTGAAAATTAAAAAAATTTTAAAGAAATAAAAATTTTGAAAACTTACATTCCTTCCTTCCCAAAGTCACAGTAAATCAATAATAATCAATGGGGTTTTCCCAGAAAAATAAAAGAACAAAAATTCAAAAATAGGCCTGTATATAATATATGATCAACTTATATTCAATAAGTCCAAAAGTAATTTAATGTAAAGCAAAAAAAATTCAAAGTCGTGCTACAATGATTTAATATGGATGGAAATAATGAGAGGGAAAGATGGAAAGAAAAAATAATAATACTGGTTGATAAACAATATTCTAAAATGCAATGGTTCAAACTCTTTAGACGGATTTGTAAAAATATAATTTTGCTAGAAATGGCAGTGAAGAGCCATCATGACCCGAGATAGATGAAGGATTTCCTTACACAGCGAGGAAAATATTACCATGAAATAAAAATAAAGGATCATTTTGGCACTATTGAAATAGAGACCTTGAATATATGACTGAGAGAGGGGAAGAACAAGTCCAATACTATCATAAAATATTTTCATATCACATTTTATTTAAAAGATTTTTATGTGGTGTATCTTAAACCTGCAAACTAAACAATAAGAAAACTTGCTAAATATTTGCAAAATTTCAAATACCCACTTCATGAAAGATAAGATAATGTGACAAACTGAGACATCACTATTTCCCTATATAGATAGAGAAAAGAGAGAAAGAGTGAAAGAAAGGAAGACGGGCAGGCAGAAGAAGGAAGGAAGGAAGGAAGGAAGGAAGGAAGGAAGGAAGGAAGAAAAAGAAAAGGTTCAGAAGGTATAATTAGACATATTATACATTTTACATGTAGGTAGTTTCCAAAGACAGGAAACTGTTGTAACTGTTACAATAGATTATCCAAATTATTATACAAAATTGAAAATATATTTGATTCAAAACTCAGATAATCCACACCAAAGTGATTGTCAGTCAATGAAACAGAAATATAACTTTTCTCCCAGAATCTCCAGAATGTGAAATTTTATAGTCACTCTGTATTCTTTTTCCTTCCTTCATTCTTTCCTTTCTTTTTTCCTTCCTTCCTTCCTTCTTTCCTTCCTTCCTTCCTTCCTTCCTTCCTTCCTTCCTTCCTTCCTTCCTTCCTTCTTTTTTTTCTTCTCAATTGCTACAAACTCTCAAAAATTCAGACATCCCTCAAAAGTTTAATGGTCATACTCTAGTACACCATTGTAATGTAGTATTATCTAACAACTAAATTGATCTGTTACTTGGGAGCCAAGCTGTCTGTACCTCGGGTGTCTAGGACAAGGTCTCTGCCTCTCCTGAGTTCGGCTGGGCCCCCTAAGAAGTGCGCACAGCTCAGGAGCTGAGGCGCAGGGACTTGGCCTTGGCTTGAGATAATGCAGACATTTCCCTCGTTTCCCGTGAAGTCCCCAAGCTGTGCTGCTCTGTCGAAGGTTAAATTTTCTTCCTGTCCCAGATCTCACCCTCCCCTAAAGCTCTGGTGAACGCATTCATATGATGACTGGATAAATAAACGCACTGCGGGTGCCAGGCAGCTCCTTTCCCCCATCAGGAGAGAGGGCTCTTCCTGACCCCAGCTTTCAGTTTATTGATTCCAGTCTTCATCCCTCACTGTCCTTCCTTCAGCATTTCAAGACCTGCGTAGTCAGTGAGCTTCTCAGCAGTGTACACAAATCTCATTTATATCATGCTCAGTGACAGGAAAGAGACACAAACTGATTCTATTTCTATATCCTGTGCTGAGAAAAGGAAATCAATAGGAACAAGAAATAACGGTGGTCCCCGAGCCTGTGATATGCAGAGGAGCTTAAAGAGGCAGGCTCAGGAATACTGAGGGTGAGGGAGCTGTCTGCTGTGAAGATTAGGCGGTAGTTATGTAACTAGTACTTTATCTAAGTTGACAGAACTGGATTTTAAAATTCCAGATGTTTCTTTATGTAAACTACACCTTAACAATGGGAGAAAAAATTGAGAAAATCTTAGAAACTGGACTTACCGTAAAAAACAGTAACTCCATAAATATTAATGAAAGAAGTTAATAATCAGAGCTTCTTCAAATTTAAAAAGAATTCCAAGAATCATAGTTTAAAAATGAAAATATAAGCTACATACTGAGAGTGTATTTGTAAACTGTATGTGCTCATACTCAGTATGCACAAAGGGTTCAAAATTAGCACAGTACAAAACTGTAACTACATTTAGCCCAACCATAAATAAGAAGCAATACAGCTCAGGGTGAAAGTACTTTAAATTTCATTAATCATCAGAAAAATATAAACTAAAACCACAATACCATGCTAGTATATATCCAGTAGAATAGTAAAATAATCGAGTATAGAGGAATGGAAACTCTGACACTTTCCTGGGAGAAATGCAAATTGTCCCAATATCTTTTTTAAAGTTTTGACACTTTTGATAATTTTCTATAACAGAAAAAAACCAACAAAAAATTCTATCCAAATCATCAATTCTACTCCTGGAATTTGATTCAAAATAAGGTAAACCTATGTATATATACATGTTCTCACCCACTTATTTTATGTAGAAATTCTGAGTAGCTATGTTTGCGATGACCAAAACACAAAATAAAACTAATATTTGATGACTAAGGAAATTGTATTATATCCATACAATCAAAAACCACTAGGCAATTAAGATGACCTTTATAGGTGGAAAGAAATAGACATTTTTTCCAGGCATAGTGGCACGTGCTTGTAATCCCAGTGCTTGGGAGGCTGAGGCCGAAGAATCACAGTAGGTTAGAGACCAGCCTGGGCTACAAAGTGAGTTCATGGTCACAATGAAATACATAAAAATATTTTGTTTCAAAAAATAAAAACAAACAAAATGTGAAATACTCTCAAAAGCATTATCCTAACTAAAGGAGTCCAGATTCATCCCATATCATTACCCAAATTGGTCTGACTCTATAAATCAATGTATATGAATTTCCAGGAAATACCAGATGACACGCACACACTCACAAATGAGTGGTTTCCAGAAATTCATTATAGGAGGAGAAGTGTGACACCACATAGGTTGTGAGGGCATGTGCTTTGGGTGAGTAAAGCCTCCTTGGGTTTCCTTTCTGGTTGCTCTACATAACCAACTGTATTTGTCAAAACTCATCAAACTAAATAAAATAAAAATGTTTGAATCATACGTAACATGCATTTATTAGAGGTATGCTTTTGTGCAGATACTAAAATGTTTGTGATGACAATTTAAAAAGGAGACTGGTATGAAATTTTAAAATATCATACTTAATCAAAAGACTATCAGATATAAGAGAAGCAAACTATTATTTCCAGCAGAAAGAGTGGCAGTGTAAGGCAATGGGAAGAATTTCTAGCAGCAGTAATTCACTTTGTTGAACTAATCATCGTACATCTTCCTACCCAGATTTATAGTGACATATAATGAAGGCCTGGCTACAAAACTGGTGAAACTCATGGAATTTTAAATATTTTTGCTCTCCCCAAATGGACTCCAGAAACTCTCATCTTAAATCAAAGTTATTGTTCCTCAGAATTGACTTCAGCAGTGAATTTTAAAAGTAACTTTTTAAACACTAATCTTACATTTATTAAAGTTTCAGTCCAGTTCCAGTACTTAATTTAGCTATTTTGTGGGACTTTAATATTAGCCTAACTCTAGGCAATGGACATAAAATCTCTCTCACTTCTACCACATCATTCTTTGCTACATAATGAACCATGTTGAGAATAAACTTCTAAGGCAAAAAAAAAAAGTCAAAAAAAGAAAAGAAGAGGTGAGTACCTTAAAAAGAAAACAACCTGAAATAGTCATACTACTTTTATTAGCTAGAAGATATTTTGAACAGGTGTACTCAGAGATTTACACTAACCATAGAATGAGTGAACAGGTAGAGGGTGCCTTTGACAAGGGGATATTAAAAGTAGACATATAGAGTTTATATATTCAGAAAAACTGTGGAATCTGGATCACGTGGAGACAGGATTAAGATCAAAATTAATTCTATAATGAAAAATTTCCAGAAAATACCTATGTGAAAATTATTCAAAATGAGGAAAGAAGAAAAGAGATTGAAAAACTAGAACCAAGTAGTGAACTTGTGACTTTTAAGAAAATACTTAGCAAGTTTCTAAAAGGACAAGAGAAAGGAAAATGGGATAGAAACATACATAGAAGTATAATAGTTAAAACAAACAAATAAAAATTCCCAACTAATAAATAATCATGAGGACACAACCCCAAGAAACTCAGTGAATCTAAATCAAGGTAAATTTAATGGAGACTACACTGAAGCAAAATGAAATCGAACATCTAACAAGAGAAGTAAAGAGCAAAGTCTAGAAAGCAGAACCAAAAAGACACATTTCTCACAGGAGATGAATGATAAGACCTAAAGACGTCAAATCATGGAGCACTGTGAGCCACAGTGACAAATAGGACGATACGAATTTTGGTGTCCAGGAGAGAAAAGCAGGATTCTTAATTTAGACTCCTACATCCTACACGATTATTCTTTTTTTTTTTTTAAAGGCTGAATTACAGATTTTTCAGTGAAAAAGCATCTGTAAAAATTTTGTACCTTCAGACCTACACTAGCTGGAGAATGGTAAAGGGAAATGCCTTAGCATTTGTTTCCACCATTAATAAGTTCAGCATGGCTCACAGAGGAGTTTAATTCTTACGGTGTTTCACTTCGTGATGACTGTGCTATACAATGTTCATTCTTCAGTGGGAAGTTTCATATTCGGTTAATCTATCATAGAAAATATGGACAAAAAACTACTTAGCAAAAAGCACTTAGATACAGGGTTCTTTACACCACTCACAGAATATAATTTATCATTTAAAATGCTTCATATTTTAGTTGCTTAAAATAATTTCTGGACTTAATATTTTAACCTTTGTGTTTAACCTGAGTAAGACACACGTATTGCATCATGATGGTTCACAAAATATGCCTCAATTTTGTTTAATTTTCATAGTGAAGTCAAGGTGTTCTGAAAGTTTCACACAAGTAAATATAAAAAAGTCCTGACACAAGAAGTGCAGATGTCAGCTTTGATCATTTCTGTTATTTTAATAAAATCACAGTAACATAAAGATCATTGGTTACTCATTCTGCATCCCCGTATTAAGGGCTTTATGTTCGTTTTTCCTCACTTACCTCTGTCAACACCCTAATAAACTAGGTTTTGTTATTAAAAGCTGTGATTATTAGGGAGGATTGCCATTCAGAAGAGAGCTGAGTGACTTGGACCAGTAAAAAACAAAACAAAACAAAATAAAATGAAGAAAACAAAAGTTCACTGTATTTTTCTCAGTCCTTTCAGTTTCTGCTGCTCTGTTCAGGGGTTTGAGCATTTGTACTTTGCTATTTAAACATAGTTCCTTATTTATGTTTCCTGACAGTGTCTTAGCCTATTAGACATGCAATAAAAGTGCTGCTGGAGAAACAAAGTGAAATGATAAATATAAGAACCATCAGGTTGGTGGGATTCAAGGTCTGCAGGGAGTGACAACAGATAAGATTATCAGTAGACAATTAAAAACATGTAAATTTACAAACTTTATCTGTTTTACAATCTTAAAAACAACAACTACTGACAAGAATAATGCACAAGCTTTATAAAGGTAAGTCAAAGAAAGTCTACCTGCAAAAATTTATTTGTAAACCAAATGCTGGAGAAAGTTAGCAGATCCCAAGACTGTGGAACAGAGCTTTCTCCATGGAGGAGGAACCGTTCCCAAAACCCAGGGGTACAGGACAGAACCAAGACTACTCACTGAGTTTCCAGAGGGTGGGTGGCTGCTGCAGGTGGTTGGCACCCCAAGGTCCTGGTCTTGACTTCAGAGCCCATGGTGATAACTTGCACAGATGTTGTTTCATAGACAACAGGAACAGTGAAGTGTAGAATGAATGAGACAAGTGACCTCATTCAATTTGTGCGTTACAAATGATCACTGCTACTGCCATGGGAAAGTGCTACCTGCTGCATTGACACAACATTGCCACTGAAGTGGTGGAGTTAATCACTGTGTCCCTGATCCTGCAAGATCAAGTCCCATTTTGATTGCAGGAAATACCTCAAATCAGCTGAACTTCATCCCAATCAACAGGCTCTTAAAGGTTAGAGATACATGGGGAGTTTTCTCACTTGCTGTTTTACCATCAAAGACCCTATTTATTCAGATATACAAAGGCAAATTGTAGACCTAATAAGAAACAATTCTGGGTTTTTTATTGCAAAAGAACATAATTTTAATTTGATATGCAATGTGCCCCGTTAGGACTCTAGCTTTTGTATTCATTTTTTCTTATATAAGGTAAGTCAGAGTATTAATTACGTGTATAGATGATGGTCACTTTGATGAGGAAAACTTTGGTCCATATATAAATGCTAACTCATCACAACTGAATTGCAATTGTAGTATAATGCTACAATTTAACATTGTGAATTATATAAATGTCAATATAATGTTTCCGGGTTTTATACGCAAAACTTCTCCATAGTTATTGACTTAACACACAGTGATTTTAAATTTTCAATTGATTCTCATATTAAAAACTATTACTCTCATATGAATATCTATGATTGATTATTGAATGAAAATTTTTAATTTTTGCTTAATCATCCAAAGATTTAGCTATAAGAATTGGAGCAAATATTCCTAATATTGATACAGAACAGTTTATAAATGGTTTCATGAAAGGACTAAATGTTTATGAGATATATTATTAAAAACTTCTTACAGTTTGTCTCTACTGGAAGACACCTATGTCACTATTGTTATTGTTATTACTATTATTATTACTTGGGTGCATGTAGCTCATAAAGAATAGCAATGTTTGTTTAGGAGACTGGGTACATGCACATAAGGCATATGGATCACTCTCAATCTGTTTACCCTTCCCTTCTTTCCTAGGCCCTTCCTTTGGCCCGCTTTCCCATTTCCAGAATTTCACTAAAGGGGGCCATTGAAGCTGGAGATTGATCACATGTGTGGGGATAAAGCATGGCCTGTACTGGAAACACTGAGAGCCCCAAATAAGCCACATAAAAAAGCTGCTCCAGCTCTAAGAAGGTAAAGGGCCCCAGGCCAGCCAGGCAAACAAGTTGCTAGGCAGCAAGGATGAAACTGGCATCTTCCTCTTGAGCGTGCTACAGTGCTACAGAGCTACAGTGGTACAGTGGTGGAGCTGCAGTGGTGCTCCAGTGTGCTACAGTGTTGGAGCAGTTCCTTCTCTCCCATCTAGAGAGCAATGGGTCCCCCTGACCCAAGGTTTACCTCTTCATTTCTCATCCTCTCATGGTCCTTCACCCCAGAAACCTCTAGAGCTTCAGCCCCTCACTACAGTTTACCCTCTCATTTCCTGTCTTCTGTTTATTACTCATTCATTTATTTATATTTTAGGTTTCCCATACAAGAGAAAACTCACTCTTAGAGTCTGACTGACTTCTCCTAGTGTGAGAGTCTCCAGTTCCTTTATCTTTCTTAGACATGACATGAATTCATTCTTCTTTTCAGCTAATTAACATTTCATTGCATATTTACTCATTCATCTGCTGATGAGCACATAGGCTATTTGCACAGCATGGCTTTTATGAATTGTTTCACTATAGACTTGACAATGTGCTTGTCAATATAACATGGTGTCTTCAGTTCTTTGGGGAACATACCCAGAATCAAGTCCCTAAAAGATTTTGTTTTCTGTTTTTAGGTTTTTGAGGGATCTCCATACTGATTTCCATAGCTTTTCCATTCATTATACCTTGTACTATGGGCATTTCCAGTAGGGTTCCATTTATCCTACACTTTCACTGGCATTCACTATACTTTGATTGGGAGTTTTTTTTGTTACATTTTTGAGGGATTTTGATTTTTGCTTTGTTTTGTTTTGTTTTGGTATTCTTAATAATAGCTATTCTGGATAGGATGAGTTAAAATCTCTAAGTAGTTCCTAATGACTAAGAAAGTTGAATGTACATTTCAATATTTATTTGTCCATTGTGTTTCTCTTTTGAGATGTGCTTACTTAGTTAAATACATATTTTTATTGCCTTTTTTATTTGGATGGAATTTTGGTCTCTGTATTATCAATGTTGGTTATCTTCTCAATGCACCAACTCTTGGATTCAGTGATTCTTTATGTTATTTTTAGTTTCAATTTCATTAACTTGCACTCTGATCTTTATTATTTCTTTCTTCCTACTGGTTTGTCCTCATTTTCCCAGGAACTTGAAATGCATCATTAGGTTATTGATGTGATGTTAATTGTCACAGCTATAAGCATCCTTCTTAGAATTTCTACAATATGTACTGAAAGATTGTGCTTCTTTTATTATCTAGAACTTTAAAAATGTATCCCCTGATTTATTTGACGATGTGTTAATCACTCCATAATCTAATATTCTGTAAGTAATTACATGGTTTCTGTACTGTTGATTTCTGTTTTCATTCGATTTTGATACAATAGGATGCATGAGATTATTTCGATTCTTTTGTATTTGATGGAACTTGTTACATGGCCTTAAATATGGTCCATTTTGGAGAAGGATTGGTGGGCTGCTGAAAAGAATTTGTGTTCTTATCTACTTGAATGAAAACACTGTAGAAGAGTATAAAACCCAATGTAATATATTTTAATTCTGATGTTTCTTCATCTGGAGTGCGTGTTTATCTTTATATTTGTAAGAGTGGCTACTGAAGACCTGAACTATGACTATATTGGTGTTGGTCACTCAAGTCATGTTTGTTTAATGAAATTGGCTGTGCTAAAGTTCAATGCATGCGTCTTTACAGTTTTTATCTCTTGTGGCATTGTACAATTTACCAATATGTAATGACCTTCCAGGTAACTTATTTACAACTTCTTTTGGATATTTACATTATCAGATATGATTATAGCTATTTCTCTTTGCTTTTGAAATATAGCTATTAGAGAACCATTGTCCTTACTTTCACTTACAGTCTGTCCATACATTTCTTTGCAGATTATGTTTTCTTTTTTGCAATGAACATGTAGATGGTGTGATGGTTTAAATCTAAAGTGTCTTCCAAACTGTGCATGTGTGTGGAAAGTGATTAGAACATGGGGACACTATATACATCTGTGGATTCATTCACTGGTTAGTTCAGTAACTAAATGTGCTTGGTAGAGTTGGGTCATTTGGAAGTATTCTGGTGCCCTACTCCTCCCCTCTCTCTCTTCTTCCTGCATGCCATGAGTTGAGTGCCTTTCCTTCTGTCTTCCCTTTCTGCTCTCCTGTTTTTGGCTTGAAACAGCCCAGTCATGGACTGAAATCATGAACCAGAATAAACTTCTTCAAATTTTATTAGCCTGTTATTGTGTCCAGTGACAGAAAGGAGAATAAGATAGGCAGGTCTTGATTTTTATCTAATTTTGCAGTCTGTGCCTTTTAATTGGAGAAATAAGGCCATTTATACTAAGTGTTATTATTTAAAGATATATTTCAATTCCTGTCAATTTGTTGTTTTCTACTTTTTTCTTCATTTCTTTATTTCTTTGATTGACTTTCTCAATGAGATTTATTCCTTCCCTTGGTCTTATAGCTACCATTGTATTATTTATCTATGTTTGGGCTTCCCTTAAATTTTTTTTTCTTTTCCTGTAATTCTGGCTTACTGGTCTTGAATTCCTCTAGTTCATACTTATCATGGAATGTTGTTATTTCTGTTTCAATTTTGAAACATATCCTCAAAGAAGATAGTAATCTGGATTGATAGTTATTTTCTTTCAGTCAATGAAATGCATTGTTCAAGCCCTCTGAGCCTTTGAGGATTTTGTTGAGAAATCTGATTCTTTTCTGATGGGAATGCTTTTAAAAATGAGTCAATGCTTGTCATTATCAAATTTTAATAGTCTATGTTCTGAATTTTGGATAAAAAGACCATGGAATGTAATGCACAGGTTCTGTTCTGATCATAGGTATTTGATATTCTAAATGCTTGAGTACCCATCTCTTTATCCAGGTATGAGAAATTTTCTGCCTTCATTTTACTTAATACACTTTTTAGACCATTAACTTTTACCTCCATACCCTGTTAAATGTTGAAAATTATTGAATTCCTTCTTTTAGATTTATCTAAGAGCTACTGAATGATGTTTTGATTTTTTTTCATTATTTTTAAAGGTTCTGACACATCAATCTTGTCTTCAAAACCTGATATCTTTTCTTATGATGCATTTTGTCTGTTTTTGAGACTTGCGTTTGATATTTTTGAGTTAGTTATGTTTTAATTTATGAGAGTTATGGTTTATTTTTACAACATCTAACTTTTTACTGAGAGCAACTCTCATGTCCATCTTATCTCCCTTAAATCCTCTATTTGCTTATCTGTATCTTTTTTGAGTTTGCTGATCATTTTAGAATTGATTCATTCAGGGGCTTCTTTGCTTTACTTCAATTTCATTGGTCATCTTAGCTATTAATTGTTTAAATATTTTTCATCTGGAGTTTCATCTCCTGCCATATCAGCAGGATCAACTCTTCAGTAGTTATGATTTTCGAGGTGTCTTGCTGCTGTATTGTTTTATGAGTCTTATGTTTTTGTACTGAGGTTTAAGGATCAACTGTGGAATATGCCTTTTTTGTCGTCATGTGGGGGAGGGCTTCTTAGTAAATGCCTGAGTCTTATGACGTGTGCTAGGTTGCTAGGTGCTTGTGCTAGGTATCTGTGTCTGATATAAGTGCATAAAATTTACCACTCAGTCTGTTCCAGATGCTAAGACCAACCACTATTACTGCTAAGAGAAGAGAGAGTACTATTCCAGCAACAACTACATAGTCAACCCTATTTTACCAAATAACTAATAACTTATTTCAATGATTTCCACTATTATCCTAACCCAGCAAAGACAAAGAGTAATAAAATATGATATAGCCAAGAAGTGAACATTGATGATATTCAGATTAATATAAACACACATGAGGGAAAGTTGAAAATAGAAAGAGGGAAAAAAGGTGATGACTAGAAAGACAGAGAACACTTGAAGAGAAATAAACCATTGAAAGGAAGGGAACATAATGGAGATGGGAGAAAAGGTAAGGAGAGAATAGTTCCAGAGATATTTTTTGGAGCAACAGTTAGCTTGGAAATATGTGATGACAGAACCAAGAACACTGCAGTAGGAGGAGCAGAAAACTGATACACAGTTAGGTGCACATGTACACATCTAAGAAGACCAGTTCCAATACAAAGAGCCCCAGCAACAGCAGACAAGCGATAAGAGGACAATTTTTCCAGTTGGTTACTTAATTGGCCGCACTGCTGCTTTATACTTCAACATTTAGTTTTCTTCAGCCTGTTTGCCCCCCAGCATGTGGCATTTCCAGCCCTACTGCAGCATCACTCTCACAGTCTCCAAAGTGCCCGGGATCAGCTCTTGCTCGGTAAATATTTCACACTCACCCTGGGCATCCAAGTGGGAGAAGCACTTGGCCCTGCCAGTACTGGAGGCAGTAGTGGCTACTCTGTGTGCTGTAGTAGGGTGGCTTTTCCCCTGGGGAATCTTGTACTTTCACACACAGTGCACTCTCCACACTGTCTGCAGACACAGCGCTGGTGAGAGATGATCACTTTTCATTCCAGCCACACTTACTTCTGAATTCACCCATCTCCCTCATGCTGTGCTCCAGTGTTCAGCACCCTGTCACCGCCAACGCAGGCCCTGCTGACTCAGCCGACTGACTTCAGCCAGGCCTTAGTGCTGTCATCCGGCACACCACGCTGAATCTCTGGTATTACAATTTTCCTAGTAACACTGGGCACCCTCATACTGTGTGTTCATTTTACTTGCACTAAAATGCTTGATCGATGATTGGTATTTTAACATTAGTTACAGATAAAAATTAATTGTTCTTCATTACATATATTTGCCAAGACATGATTCTTCGATGTGGGACCAAAAAAGTTAACAGTGTCAAATTTCTGCTGATGGAATTGTATCAGCATGCGTATGAACTTCCTCAGAAATGAACTTACTTTTTATCAGTTAAGCATGCTGTTGCACCCCTGAAATTTGAGCACTCCCATAACTGACAGGAGGCTTACAAATTTAGGACTGGGCTGGGAAAGAGCATAACCTTATTTCAAAAATATTTAAAGAAATGGGCTAATTTCATCATGTTCCAAATAGATGAAAGTAATGAATGCCTCACTGCCCACCTAAAAGGTTATTGACCCTTCATCATCTTTACATCCTCTGATGCTCATACGCATGTCACCAGCAAAAGAGTTGAGAATTCATTTCTCCATAAATGTCTAGTGATTTTATTTACTGGATGTTACACTTCATTAATTTTTTTTTCAGCAAAAGAGTTATCCTTTTCCTCACTTCTTATATTACTTGGAAGTAAAGATGTCTGGGTCATTCTTTGGTCAATTTTAACTTGGTTATCCTTATAAAAATTGATTGTGCAAACCTCTGCTGAAGGTATCTTATTTCAAATGATAAAATTCATACTCATCTTCATACTCACCATAAAGTGAGTATGAAGTATATATAGGTACATATATATAGGTATATATATATAGGTACATATATATATATATATACCTATATATATATATATATATGTAAGGAAATATACTTAGTACAGTTGTCTTCACTTTACATTTCTCACTCTGAAAATATATTCTTTTGAGACTTACAATGATTTTTGCTTCGACCATCTACAAAATCAGTAATACAGTACAAATGTAGCAAAGTGTTAAGCATAAAAACAAAATATTAAACATGAATTTTCAACATATTAGATAATAAAGAAGAGGATTTTAGAGTATGTACAAAAATGGAAATGATGTATTCTTCTCGCCAATTTTAAAAAAGTCTATGACCAGCAAGTAATATTGGTAAACAATAAAATAAATCAAACATAGGTTTTCCTATAAATTAAACTTTGTGAAATGGAATTTCTTTTAAGTTTTGTTTTATAAATGTTTAGTGTGTCATGAATAAATATTATAATATTTTAATAATAAAAGTTATTATAATCAAGCGTGAACAATCTATTTGAAAGTATACTTTGATCTAGCATTATTGTCTTACGTGTTTCACACTTTTTTGGCTAATTAGTCTCACCATCCACCTGTATTATGATATTAGCTTTATAGGGATGTATAAATTTAATATGATTCTGGTGCTGACAAAGTAAAGTGGGGATTGTGGAGAAAGGGAAAATAATTGATATCTATATGTACATGTATCAATTTCCCATAAAAAATGTAATCATTATGCACTGAAAACATGTACAAATAAAATTACAAATTTTAAAGAAGGTGTTGAAATAAGGATTCTATGTTTGACCAATGTGTTGATAAATTAAGATACTAAAGATAGAAGCATATAATTTAATACATTCAATAAGCATTAGCAGTAGCTAATGTTTGTAGTAAATCATCCAAAAATGTTGTAAATAATTTGCAAAATAAAATTTCACTATAGCAAATTCTCATAGGATTTTATTATGACTTTGAATTATAATGAATCAGAAAGTATAATATTTAATTATTTCCAAAGTTTTATTGATTGTTGTTTTTCAATGTAATTATAGTATCAAACTGATATCTCTGCCAAATGTGGAACTATTTGGGTTATCTTGGAATTGTGTGGGCATTGTTAACTATTAATTATGAAAAGAAGACATTGTTAATAATGTGCCAAGACATTATTAATAATGAATCATTCCAAATAATTAATGGAAAGATATCCTAGAAGTTTTCTTTAACAGTCTTCACAGGGTTTTTGACATTATTTTAATTCATTAGGGCCATTAGGAACAGCATATTTTAGCCCCAGGTGGCAGACCATGTCTATAATCCCGGCTGCTCCAGACAGGAACAGGAAAAGCACTGGTTTGCTGCTACTCCATGAAACATAGACAGAACTTGTCTAAAAAAAAAAAAAAAAGGATGGGCCTATATTTCAGTGATATTATTCTTCATAAGCAGCTAAACATACATTTAACATGTAGTGAGGATCTCTGTTTTGGAAAACAAAAATGCTTAAGAGAAAAGTGATCAGGGCAAAGTTGTCTTAGAGTGACATCTAAATGAGGCAATGGGCCAGGCAAAAAGTCTGGGTGAACCCCAGAGCAAGACTGTCAAGATGGGGCAAACTCACCAATTTTTAAGATTAGGGTGAAGAAGGGCACCAGAGGAGAAAGCAGCAGTAGTCCTGAAGTTAGAGAACACCATGGGCCTGGTGAGGCCAGGCAATAAAAGGATCTGAGCATGTTGACATCATAAATAAAGCCACTATTTTCAAACATGACACAGGCTTGTAAGATCAGAAATAAGAGCATCCACAACAGTCAACATATTCTGGAGAAGATACAGCAGCCTCTCAGCCCAAGGATATATAATCCCGTGAGCAAGGAGAATCAAAGACGCAGTAGCTAGCAATCCAAGAGAGATGAGCGGCTCCCTCGAAGTCACAGAGGTGAGTCTGTGGCAAACGGCTGAAGAAGTTGGAGTGTGGGGTCCATAGGCAACGGAAATTCCAAAGAGGCAGCTAATCAAGCTGGGTGAAGCTTTCCAGACAAGGGTCAGGTTCTTCCATCTTCCCCTTTTATTCTACCTGGACTGCAGGTCTGCAGACAATCACCACTGGTCTGCCCCTCAGTTTGCTGGCTGACACGTATCATTGTTAGAAAAGCCCCACAGAAACATTCAGAAATGAGCTGTGCTGTGCTGTGCTGGGTTTCTTATCTAGTCAACGTGACAATCTAGATGGGAGTCAAAGCAGAGGGGTTTCTTTTAAAATTTGGGAGTCATAATCATTTATAAGACATGCAAAACTGTAGGACTGGATGAAATCAGCCTAGAATTGATTATAGGACAAACAAATACAAATCCCTGTTGCACTTGGAAATACCTATGATATAATACATCATACTAATGCTTAACCCTAGGCTGATGCTATTGACCTGTAGATAGAGCATAAATATATGCAATTTTAAAACCACAGTAATTTCTAAGATGCAGCCACTATCATAGAGACAAACCCACTGTACAGGTGGAAAAGAGTGATGATGTAGGAATATCTCAGGCAAGCCCTGAGATATTCCTACATAAAAACAAAAAGTAGTGATCAAGTAGAAGAGACTACAAAATAGTTCTCCAGGAAGGATGAAAATGGATTCATACTGTGTTTAGCTGTCAATAAGAAAAGTATTTGAAGGAAGAAAAGATTATCTTTCTCAGAAGTTTCTTAGAACTGAACAGCTGGAAAATTTATATTCGATGAGGCAGAAGAAAATGAGGAAATGAAAAACTGCCGCAGCATGTGGTCGGTGAAAGGCATAGGATGCTAAGACCTTATGGGAGCCTCCTCAGCCCTGAGGAAATGGGGGGAGATCAACAAAAAAGGGAACCACTCAGCTGGGAAATTAAGGAGCAGATGAATGAGTTATCCACAGGCTCTGGAAAAAAGTTTTAGAAAGAGAGAATGTCAAGTGGACATAAGGCAAAGTGATTCTAGGAACTGAAAGCAGGTAGAGATTTTTATAGAGTAGCAGAAGAAAAGACTAAAAAAATAAAATTATAATGGGCCACGGATTTAGCTCAGCAGCATAAGCACCTGCCTGGTAAGCATGAGCTTGTGAATTTGATCCTCAGTACAATAAATAAATAAATACATAAATAAATATAAAATGATAAATTCTAAAACCCTTGATATTCTAGGGAATCAAGATATTTATCACAGCATAATCAAGAGACACTAAAAGAACAATCATTTTCTTAAATCAAAATACTATTGAATATATGTTAAAAATGCATATTAAAATGGAAAAATAATTGTTATCTTCCCCATGTTTCTCACATATTTAACTATTAAATCATTCTGTAATGTCTTCCATTGTTTTCCAATTGCTTTATGAAAATCTCTTCACAATTTAACATCTCATTACTATTTAAATTTGTGCTTATTTGATTAATTCTAACCTTACATATTCTTCAGTCATTTAACAACATTCAGCTTGTTTTGGTGAATTAAATGTTCAAATTTCTTGCATATTTATCCTCTATTTCCCTACCATAGAGCATGTTTAATACATGAATGTTTTGCTTACAAATACAATTTAATATCATCTATGTTTTACTTCTAGTTTTGGCTATTTTACTATTGTCTCTAAATAGCAACACATGAGACCAAAAATAAATATATAATAATATGTGTACATAGAGATAAAATCTCTGTCACTCTAAATTTTTCTCTTTTCCTGTCTGACTCTAATTGTCAACTCTCTCCAGACTTCAGCATCTGTGGAAGGTATCTGCCCTGCCTAAGACCACAGGAACCTGCTCACAGCTGTGACTGTACCTATGCAAAGTGCAGACCATAGGCCTGACGTTGTGACGCTTCTGATGAGTCACTGCAGACCCGGAGCTGTTTATAGGGTTGCTCTCCTCCTCCCTCTGTACTCTCTACTTCCTTCAGTCATCCTGGGCGCTGATATTGAAAACACTCAAGTAAACTGCCTGAACACAGATCTCCTCCAGAGGCTGGCTCCACAAGAGGCATGGCTTGTGTCTAGATATCCCTCCAAAGCCTCGTGTGGTCATAGGTGGGGCTTTTCCAGAGGTAGTCAGATCTACAGTGTGTGATGCTGGGATTGATTCATGGTGCAATGCTAGGATCAAGGGCATAGGATTAAGTGTGTAAGTGCTACCAGTCCTAAGTAGCCTGGATATGATATAAGGAATAGAAAGAGCTGTGGTCATCCCTTTTTTGCTTTGCTAGCTTCTGCCCACTATGAACTGTTTCTCCTCTGCAATGCGTGCTCCTCTCCTCTGCCACCCTAACTTGGAGCCAGTTGATTTCGGACTGAAACCTCTACAAACTATGAGCTAAATAAACCTTCCATCTTTTAACTTTGGGCATCAAGTATTTTGTCCTAGCAATGAGAAAAGTAATGAAGACACCAAGAAATCCAATTTAAATTATTTCTACAAAAATAAATAAATAATGCAATTTTATTTCTCAGCAGTACTTTTTAAAAATTGTTAATTATTTTTTATTTAGTATACCTTTAAAGGGCACATGATGGTAATTTAATGCATGTATATAATGGTTAATGAGCAAGTCAAGGTAATAAGTTTCTTAATCACATTTCCAGTCATTAACCACATGATAGTGTTGGCAGTTTCATGCTCTTCTAGCCATTTGGAATTACATTACAATTTGTTTTGCTCAATATTTACTTTACTGTGTGTACTACACAGGCAAAAGTGAGCCTCTGTTTTTCATGCTCTGTATTGAAAGTTTTTCTGTCAGTTTTCCACAACAAGGATTGCTGAATTCTCTTCCATTTTATTCATCTACAAGTTTGACTTGTTGTGTTTCAGAAATGAGTGAGGGCATGTGGTGTTTGTCTTTTTGTGCTGGTCTGTTCAACTTCATGATGTCCGCTTTTATTCATATTTCTGAAAATGACAAGATTTCTTTCTTTCTAATGAGATAGTATTCCACTGTGCAAATATGTCAGATTTTCTTTACCTATTTTTCTAATGAAAGGCATCTGCATATTACATATTTTGACTACTGTGAATAACGTTCTAATAAATATGGGAAATCAGTATTTTTGGTACAATTATTTCATTTTCTTTGAAAGTATAGCCAGGGGTAGAATTGCTGGATTAGTTTAAATTTTAGTCTTTTGAAGAATCATCATATTGTTTTCCCTACTAGCTAAACAAATTTATATTCTGATCAATAATCTAAATGAGTTCTTTTTTTCTGAATCATTGCATGACTTGTTATTTCTTGTCTTTTTCAAGTTAGCCATTCTAAATGAGATGACTTGATATCTCCTTGTGATTTAATTTTTTGTTTTATTAGTTTTTGTTTGTAATACATGATAAATGCATTCATTGTGGGGAATTGTGGCATATACTTTTAATCTTTTTCTACTTGACCTTCTCTGCCCTAAACTCCCATCTCTCCCATGCCCATATCACCTTCCCATCTGCTCAAATAATACTTTCCTGCTTCCACTCATGTTTTATTTGGCTCTTTAAATTATGTATACTTTGGATTTCTCAAACCCAAAGGAGTTTCCTTAGCATGTGTACGACGGCCAGTGGAAGGGAGCATGTTTCTTGCATTTGTTATGTCTTCTTTTGTCTTCTGCTTAGTTAACTACTTCATTGTCTACATTGGATTGCTTTTGCTTTAGCGGTTAGCCTTTTAAATTCTTTGTTTATTTTGGAGGTCTCTTGTCAGATGAAACCCGTACATATATTTCTTCTCTTCTGTAGGCTGTCACTTATTTTTTCTTTCACTCTTTGTTTGCTGGAATTTCATTGTCTACTTTTATTTTTACTGGCTTTTGTTCTCAGATATAAGTTCAAAAATTATTGTCTCAAAGTGTTTCCCCTGTGTTTTCTTGCAGCATTTTCCTGAGTTCAGGTCTAAGGTTTAGGTCTTTGATCTATTGTGAGGTAATCTTTGTGAAAGATGAGAGAACGGTCCTAGCTTTTGTAGATGCATATACAGTTTATCCAACAACATCTTATTACAGAAACTATCTTTACTCCATTCAATGTTCTTGATGCTTTTGCTCAAAATCAGTTAACTGAGTGTGGATAAATTTCTGTGATATTCTGTTTCTTTATTCTGCTTTCTTATTTTTATGTTTGTACCACAATTTTTAGTTAAATTGACTTTGTAGTATATTTGAAAGCTGGGTATAATGATAAGTTTTGAGTTATTTCATTCATTTTCATTATAGAGATTTAGTTTTCTGTTGGTGTTTTCTCAGGATCACTTTGGATATTCTGAATCTTCTATGTTTCCTCATGAATTTAAGGTTCTGTAATTTTCTTTTTATTTGAAAAACATCATTGGTGTTTTGATGGAAGTGCACTTATTCTAGAAATAATTTTGAGTAGCATGGTCATTTAAAAAGTGCTAACTCTTTTAACCCAAAAATAGAGGATATTCTTCCATGTTTTTGTGTCCCCTAAGGCTTCTTTCATCAGTGTTTTGTCCTTTTATTGCAGAGATTTCTTAACGTCTTGGTTATATATTTCTATCTTTTATTTTGTTTTTCTACTATAATATCTATTATCAATGGAATTGCTTTGTTAACTTGCTTTTCAGCAAGTTTATTACTGGTGCATAAAAAGCTACTGTTTTAGATTTTGTTTTCTGTAACATTACTGAGCTCATTATGACATCTTAACAATTTTTGAAGAGCATTTAATTGTTCTTCTGCATGGAATCATGTCATCCACACAGAGTGATAGTTCAATTTCATCCTTTTCAATGTGATGGTCTTTACTTCTTCTTGCCTGAACACTCTTGCAAAAGCATCCAATACTACACTGAGTAAGTGTAGTGAAATGAAAGTATAAACACTATTGTTGTTCCAACCTTAGAAAAAATGTTCCTCTCTTGCCATTAAGTATGATAACGATATAGGGGAATGAAACTCCTGACCTACTATGTCCGGTATGAGCTCGTGTTCTCTAAAATTGAAGAATGAATTTTAGGAACAACAGAGGTGGAGAGTAGAATATATTTATTGAGAGAAAGAAAGCTTCTGTCTGAAGAGAGACAGAAGGGGTCCTGAGCAGGTTGCCAAGGACTCTGTCTTTTCCAGGGACTTTTATAGAGTAAAACCATGGGTTCAAGGTGGGGGAAGACTAGGAACTCACAAGGCAGATGGGCATAAGGTGGAACATAACTATAGTTAGCCAATAAGATCAATAGTTTAGGTAAAATTGATTACCTTAGGGACAAATGGGGAAGCGAGTCACATAGAAAGTGGGCATTCTTACAGAGCAGTGACCCTTTCCTAGGGGGATGGGAACTATTTAGGGTATCAATCCTTAGGCTATGGGTGCATTTGTATGGTCTTTTGTCTTGAGGCCTGGTCCACAGCAGGAAGTGTCAGCTTCCTGGACAGTTTCCAGGTGTCTGCACTGGCTCTATTGAGGACCTAGCTCTGTCTCACTGCTTATAATATTTCTGACAAACTCAGCTGCCTGTAACAATATTGTCTGTGGGTTTCACATACACCCCTTATTATTTTTAAGTGTGTTGTTTCTATATATAATTCACTGAGAACTTTTGTCCTGATGTGATATTGAATCTTACTGAATAATTTTTTACCATCTATTGAAATGATCAAATGACTTGTGAAAACTTACATTTGTTTTCATCAGGCAAGTGTGTTCTATAGTTTTTGTTATTTTTCCCTTCTTTTTTTCTATGTATGGCTTTGGTATTAGGTTAATTCTGACCTTGTAAAAATAGTTTGAAATAATACACTCCATTTCAATATTCTTTTGGGATATCTTAAGAACTGAAAATAGTTCTTGTTCCAAAGTTCTATAGGATTCATCTAGAAAGCCATTGGATCTTGGAAGTTACTCAGGTGTCACTAGTATTGTTGGTGTCAGAATTCACTGTTTGATGAGATAAGCCACACATGGTGATAAATTTGTAACACCTCTTGGAGGCCAACACTTGGACACTTTGTTTAGTGATCTGTGGAAAGTAATAGAAATGAATATTAGTCACTGCAATTTCACTGGACTTGTACATTAATTTGGGGATAACAGGTTAAATACATTTTAAGGGAAATTTTTAAATTTCGCAACAGACAAATGCATTATATAGCCATTTATTCAAGCTTTTAAAAAATGTTGCCAAAATACATGGTATTCATAGTACAAGACAATACATATCTAATTGATATTGATAATCTTTGATAGCAAAGATTTATGCTACTTTTGACATTTTTCTCATTACCCAAATTCAGTGAAAAGTGAAATTGCCATTTCTATTATATTTTGCAATTAGGTATATTTTTCAATATTAGTTTTTCTAACATTCCAAGATTCAAATATGTTTAAACTTACTTCAATAGTTTTAATGTCTATAATTCCAAGCAACACATCAAATAAAATTTAATTTATGAGGCACATGATAGGGTAATTTCAACATATAATATATTGGTCTGCACATAAAATATGATAGAAAAATAAACATGTAATTTGAATGATCTGTCATATGTAATGGTTTTTGAAAGTTCAGAAAACACCAGAAAAACATAAGTTTATATGGTGTTTCTCTTGGAAAGAAGTAAATGTATTTATCTGTCTAATTGTATGGACACCATGTCCAGTTTGTTGCATTTATGAAAATTATATTTGCCTGTATAAACTATATTGGTTTCTGGTGAGATAAAAATAGGCTAGATTTTAAACTATAATGAATCCGTCTGCTACAATATTTTTCTTCCTCTGAAATCCATGGGTCACTGATTAGCTGTGTAAATCATTATTAAAGGATTTGCAAGTGAAAAATTGTTATAAGAATAATTTTACTTTTTTCCCTAACTAATACCCAATAGCTGTTATGGAATGAAGGGGATCTGTATTTGTTATGATTTATCCACAGAAGTAAAATTTGTTACAGACCACTGGAAATTATGAAGAAATACTCAGAAATATTCCATCTCAAATTTCTTTTTGTTTGTTTGCTTGGTTTGGTTGTTTTTGTTTTCTTGGCACCAGGAATTGAACTCAGGGCCTTGCGCTTGACAGGCAGGTGCTTGTACCACTGCATTAAATCCCTGGCCCCACATACTAAATTTCTGATTTTATGCCCTTTTTATTAAAGTTCTTTTACATTAATATATTCTTGTCTCCAGCAAGTGGGAAGAAGTTGCAACATTTGTAAAACATTTCAAAAACTCTATTAATCCTCTGAAGAGTTAGGAAGAGAATTAAGAGTACATTTTTAGCTTTGTAATTCAATTGTGTAGGAACCACCGGTATGGAGCAGGGCCATTTGGAAGGAAATAATCAAATGCCTCCTTTCTCCACTCCCCACTCATTCGCAATCAGGCAGTGCCAAAGAATCCACTCATTTAGCCTTATTACTTTCATTTTGTTCTTTTTTTTTTCCTGAGCAAACATAAGGCATTTAAACCAATAACAAGTACTTAACTAAACTAAAAAACTTCATGTGTTTGTACACAAAGGAACTTTTCTAAATAGTATGAAACTCAAAGGGTCATAATGGAACACTTAAATATTTTTGAAAAGTAAAAATAACATTGTATTTCTACAGTCTTCACAATTTTTTGGTCACCTTATGTCATACATTTTGAATGCTACTTAAATGTATTGTGAAAAAAGGGATTCCAGAGACAAAGTTCTCAATGCTGTCAATTCTGGACCATCCAAACAGTAGCCTGAAAACAGAACATGAAGAATCTGGAACTTCTCATTCCCTACTTCCCCCGTGACCTCTGGGTGAGGGAAAATTTAGTAAAGTATTTTGCTCTACTTACATTTTGGAGAAAATGAGCAAATTCAGTTTTTAAACCATCATTTCATAGCTAGTATCATTTGTGATATCATAAAATAGTAGATAAATACTCTCAGTTAATTTTTTACCTCGATAAAAAAAATCATGAAATGATTTACATGGGTCATTTTAATGATACTAACAAAGGCAGGAAGTATTTCTTCCTTTTTTAAAACCAACATCTATTTGGCGTTAAGCCTATTTTCCTTCCTATTAATTGCATTTTCAAAGAGTTATTTTATAACTGCTACAACTCTAACTGCTAGCACTACCACTGGTATCTCATTCACACCAGCCTTCACTCCTCCAGGGATGCAAATTCAGTCCTTCTGTGATTATAAGCTTAATTATTTATTGTCCAGCTTCTCTGACTTCAATACTTGATAAATTCCTTGAGGAGAATGCTGTACCCTATGCTTCCTGCTGGAATCCTTGCAGTGCTGGAATTTGTCTCCTAAGTGTAAGATGGCAACACACTTCCCTCAAATTTCCTGGCCAGCCTCCCAGTCTTTCGTAACTTCATAAACATCTGCGGAATCTGGTAGCATATATCAGCAGTGTGTTTAAGGCTCTTGTCTCTTCCAATATGCTACACCCACTCCTCGATTTCTCTGCCCACAATAGAATGCCTCTGCCCAAGCCAACTCTGCAACCGGCCTGTGCTCTCAACAAACCAAATGCTATGGAGGAGGAAAGCTTGAATGAGCCAGAAAGGACTTCTTTCCACAGAATTCACTTCCGGCTGAATATTTTCAGTTTCCTTCCTCCTTCCTTCCTTAAAATAAATTATGTTTCTGCTATTTCCCAACTTGCTGTTTTTTTCTGTTTGTCTATCACATTCTACTTTGAATCAGAAGTTTTCTATTGATTAAAAATTTTGACATATATATATATACTTATAGAGTTATGTATATCAAACATGCATTTTTAAATTGTTTTCATGAAAGTCTACATTAGTAATTTGTGAATTTCTCTTAATGTTTTCCTATCAAATGATGTCAGTATTTCTATGACGATTTTAGAAATTTTTGTATATATTATTATTTAACAATGTGGGGGTCATACTGAGCTGGTTTTGCTTTTTAAAAAGTGGAAACCGGCATGCTGAAAAGTACATAAGCATTTTTGATCTGTAGACTTGACATTAAAGGTATGAGAAAACGTCTTCAAAGAACAATTAATAGCGTATGAAAATTGGAAGATATCAAAAGCACTGAAATGTACTGCTATGTTCTACATCTTACAGTGCAAGTCAGACAAAGCGTGAGTTCTTTTCAGTTGCTGCTTCAGCACTGGTGGTTGAAATTAGATCCCAATGCTGAGCTGCAACCCCACCCATTTTACTTCTCATTTTAAGAAGAGTCTCCCT
>PVJX010000721.1:33276-175846 GCA_004027295.1 Dolichotis patagonum
ATGGCTTCCCTAATGTCTGGTCTTGAAGACCTGTAATGCCCTCCTCGTCCTGCTCAGATCAATTCCATACTAGGTTGTTTCATGTGAATTCCCTATATGTGACAATATGGACAACTATTTGGAAGAAAACAAGAGTCAATATGATAGAGAGTGAATATCTCCAATTGTCTAGCTTTGAAATTTATGTCTTACATTGCTTACATTGCTGTTTTGTTGTGTTTAATTTTACCCTATTGATATAATTGCATGTATATTTGAGTGGGTAAGATGGATGACCATATTGTTGTTTTTGTCAGATCATGGAGCAGAACTGTTAACAGTCTCACTGTTTGAATGTCTACTTTACATGTTTTAACTTTGTAATGTGAACAATTATTTCCAAGAAGTCAGTATGTAATTAGTCAAGTAATAATTTCTTAGGTTTTATTACTGTTGTACTTTTCCTTTTTTCCTTGGAATACTGTATGGTTGCTACCCTTTATTCTGTTTTATTTTGTTTTGTTTTTTCCTCTTTAAATAAAATTATATATATAAAAAAAAGAAGAGTCTCCCTAAACTGTTAAATTGCCCGTACTGGGCTAGAATTACAATCCTCCTGCGTCAGCCTCCTATAGTGCTGAGATGAAAGGTATGTTCCACCACACCTGACTATGTGGCACAAGATTTATGAAACCTCTGAACACACTCATTATTCTGTCTCTGCTCAAATGAAAATGCTTTTCTCTGATCACCTAGCTCATATGGTGCACAGTGAGGTACGGAAACTTCCTGTAAATGCCACTCACGGTTCTTAAGTTGTGTCTTCTTTGATATCACATCTACATTACAGCAATGACATTTTACACGTGAAGGTCATGTTTTGGTGGGCTGCCTCTTTCTCCTCCTTTTTTTTTTTTAGCATAGGAAACCACAAGTTTTATTGACCCATGGAAACTCCTTGTCCTGCATGAAATAAAGATGTATCATACATTTGACTGTCTTATCTTTACTCCTTCTTTGATTCAAGAATAGTACAATTATGCATTATGCCACATGATTCTTTCTTATTCTACTGGTAAAAAATTAGCTAGATACAACTTCAAAGAACCATAGAAAAGTTAGTAGAAAAAATTTCTCTCACAGTAATGAAACATGAAGAATAAAAGCCACAAAAAATGTCTGTGCTTAGTACTATCAGTTTGAAATGCCATCTCCAGCACAGACGGGCACTATGGGGTAGATCAGGGCAATGGAAATAAACTTTCCTTGTAAATGTAATTTTCCTCTAGTGAAAATTACCAGCATATTAAAAAATACATACCTAACTCCTTTTCACAGTGACTATTATCATTCTAACAGCCACAAATTTTTACTGAAGATTTTTTTATAAAATATTATACTTTTAATCTGTGTAACTTATAAATACAGACTGAAGAAGGAGATATTTGAAAAACACATCCAACAAGAATAAATAAGTTTTGCTTTTTTAAACAAAAAATAATCCTTACATAGATATTTCTCACTGAGAGTCAGATTTTGTGAAATCATTTTGCTAAAGACTCCATTTCACCGTCTCTTACAGTTCTTACAACTCTTCTTTTTGATTCCTGGGAGGTCTACCTGGCAACTTCACAGGACGTTATACTTGGTTTTTCAATTGAAAGAGCCAGCTTTGTTCCCAAGGCAACTGATTCTGTAATCATCTACTTTTGGACTTTCTGCTCTTCATTGCCTTAGTTTACCTTAGGTGTTAACTGAAGCAGGAGAGCACGGCTTGAAATGCTGCTGTGTGTAGCAGAGAAGTTAGGGCACAGAAAAGTCCTCCACTCAAACCTGGGTGAATTTTGCCATGTTCCTTATGAGATGTTTAAATTTGCCTGTGATGGAACCTTGTAAAACCTTTCAATATACAGGGAAACATGAAGACAAATTTAGCATGTTAGTTTTTATTGGTTGCATTCACTGAATTTCAGCAAATTTATAGAAAGTGTAAGGATGCAAGTTCAAGTTTGTAGTGATTGGTTGAAAACAGGAAAAAAGGACACTGGGTCTTGATGTGAGCATTCTTTGAGTGTGTCCTGCACAAGGAAACAGATGGCAGTGCTGGCTCTTGGGGTGAAGAGTACTAGACATAGTATGCATGAAACAATGACAGGGTCTGGTGGGAAGTGGAAAACACACTCCTGGTCTGAGTCGTAGCCTTTAGTATTATCAGTTGTGTATATGCATGTGCAGAAGACCTTCAATGCATTACCCAGACTTCTCAGGGTTTGGGGTGGATATCAGGTCCTCGCAACATCACGTACTCTGGTTTTATAAATTGAAGAGTTAAAATGACCTTCAAAATACAGCAGGGAGTGCCCTCCATAGGTGATCAGAAGTTATCTTTGAAAAAAGCTGATGAATCAGCATAAACAAATGCACACTTCCTTTGTCATTCCAGTCAGCTTTAACTCTTCTGAGACAGCTCACTAGGATGTTTTCCACATACAAAGAGTTCAAAGACAACAGATGCCAGAGCTTTTGTTGCCTAAACTCTAGCCACAAATGTCAAATTCCTAGCTCTTTCTTCTTTTGGAACAATTCAGAAAATCTGCAATGCAGGAGGCCTTTAAAGCGAGAAGGTGAGCACCTTCAATCACCTTCACTGCTAAGGACCTATCTGCATGGTCCTACTCTGTCGCTCTACACACAGGTCAAACAAGGATGTCTTGGTGCCCTACAGAGAGAAAAAACAATTAAAATAAACCACTTTCATTGCCTTCATTTTTTTTCACACAAATTTAATTGCTATATCTTGCCACAATGAAGCTTACATACTATTTAACCATTTTTATATATAGCAAACAAAATGAAGGATAAAGACAAAAAGGGGGGGGTTGCATAGGATTTTTATGCACATAGATACTTCATTTTTTATCTTTTAGAAGGTGCAAGTAACTTCATGCAATCAATGCATGTGATGAAGAATAGCTCTGTTTTCAACAATTATAACAACTTGAAAAATTGGAAATCAATGTACTCAGGAAGGAAAAATGAAAAATGAGCAAATGAGTAATCTGAATGATAAAAAACAGCATTATATTTTATCAGCAAGACATATATCGGATTATATTTAGTGAAATATTAATCCAAAATAGTCACACGGAATGATAAACTAAAGTGATAGATTAAAGTAAAAAAAAAACTTTGTTTTAGTAACATCATGATCTTTTATGCAATATAAAGCAATTATACAATTTTATTTTTCAAGCATAAATCTATTATAGCCTTCTTTACCAAACAGATCTAAAGATTATGAACAAAGCATAAAGCTTCCTAGAAAATCAAAAGGGAAAAAACTCAATGGCCATTGGTTTCCTTAGACAGCATTTACATTTAGATAAAACATGCCTTCAACGTAATGTGACAGAGTGGCTTGTGTCTTAGAGAGAATGTCATAATTACACATCATTTAATGCTGGCTTTATCTGCAGGGTCTAAATGCAGTCTTCGCTGTTGCTTTATTCATTTATATTTTCTAGGTTTGCTTGTCATCAGTCCTGCCCTAGATGAGTTTTACTATTTTAATCTGGGTGTTTCCGTTATTGGCTGTTTCTAACATGCATGTACCAGTGCAGTACAATGTTTTGGAGCCTCCCCTGCACCAGGGAAACTCCTGCAAGCCAGTGCATCTGCTCCTGAGCAAGTGTTTACATGGGATTTGAACTGGCTGCAGGATATCATTTATCTTTTAGTACCTGATTTAAATAAAAAGTAGCCTCTGCTGGTGTCTCCTCAGCCACTGTGAGAGTAAATAAATTGGTTGAGGTCCCAAGAAGTAGTTGTGGAAAGGAAAAAAGTTAAGAATTCTGTGCAGAAGCCAAAAAATTTCTCTGTAGATAACAGACAATTTTGTAACTAACCTGCATTTCAGGCTTTCCCACTTGGAGCTGTGCAAATATGACATGGAAGTAGTTGCAATACTAAACTGCACAAGAATGTTAATGGGAGGTTTGGGTGTATAGCTCAGAGGCAAAGCATTTGCCTAACATGTGCAAGGTGCTGAGTTCGATTCCTGGGACAAAAAAAAAAGGATGCCAGGGGAATTAGTATAATTCTGGTCACTCCTGATAATACCTTATTGATACACAGTTAGTATCCATTTTGCATATGTACATGCATACGTATTATTAATACACAGTTTCATTTTCTGTATCTATTTCGCTTGTGCTCTGCGGGTGGGGTTTGCCACACTCTTACACAATTAAGTAAGATTTCCATTGCAGTGCTGATATCACAAATCTCTCTGAGCATAAGGGCGAGCTCTCTCAATCTTTATAGGTGAAAGTTTTCATTTCCAATATAAAGATGTCTTAACTCAGACATCAAGAGGATTAAGATATCTTTCAATCTACACAATCATAGATACTGCTAATGAATGAGCCTCAGACAGGTACTCCAATATGATGGTGAAATAATGGATTTACATATAAGAAAGTTTATTACAAGAGTTCTGTACCATTGCTTAGTAATTTCAAGGAATTTTTCTTTAACAGTAGCATGTTACACAATGTCATTTGTAAACTAACAAATATCATCTCCTATTCCATCTAGCTCAGTCTTTCATATGTTGGTCATATATGATCATCTGACTTTTTTCCAACCAGACATTGAACATTTAGACATTCAGACCACCATGCTATTATTACACCCAATTTTAAGGTAGTCCACTACTCTTTCACACACAACACAGGTGTTGCCTTTTCTCAGAAACTATCAAATATCCAGGAAATTTATTTGCTCTCCCACATTAATTTTCACTTATCTGTATTTTAATACAAATTACACTATATTATATAACTGCATCTACTTTCTCAGATGGATTTTGAGACACAGAATGGTAGAGTTTTCAGTTCATTAATCTTCAGGGTTTCAAATGATGCACAAGGTCCAATAAATGCTAAGTATTAGATAGACTTTATCTGTTACACAAAAAGTATCATGGAAATTTGTGAGATTATTTCCTGTATTGTTGCTTTCCACCAACTGAGCCAGTAACAATATAGTTCAATACAGAGGTGCTATGATTCAGAGGTTATGATTCAGAGGTGCCGAAGCAAATTGCCCAAATGTGAAACCTAGACCCAAATTTACTTACTATGACATTCCCAGAAATCTATTTTCTATGTCTCTGCATGTATTTTCCATCTTTAAGATTGAAGTGATTTATGTTCACTAAACAGAATGCTGGTGAATATTCAATGATTTAATTAATGTAAAGATATCAACACCACATTTCATGAAAACTAAACATTAAATTAATTTTTATTATTACAGGATTATTGTTCATATTACTTAGAAGTTTACCTGGGGAAACTCTACAATGCAATAAAAGCAACCTGTTAAATTCATCACATATTCTAGTCCAGCAAATTTATATAAGGATCTTGATGACTATCAAGTTAGTATAATGATTGTAAGACTTTAAATCTAGTGCTAAAACCTCTTAAATTCCTTATCCTAAAATATCTAGTTTGATAAAAAGTGCTAATATGAAATTAAAGTGTGATATGTAATTTCATTTATCACTATTACTTGCTCTTTCTTAGAAAATATAATCTTTATCCTGTTTCATTTATCCTAAGTTTGCCAATGTCTTGTAATAGAAAGAGTATATCTTTTGTAAAATTGAATGATTATATACTTTAATTGGCTATGTAATTTTATGTGTCCCCTGTGTAGAGAAACATATTTCCAAATTTATTTTATACAAAATGATAGCTTGTAGGTCCTATCTAAACTCATGCCCTTAGCATTCTTTACTTGGCATAATTTTATAGTGGATATTCATGGCTACAAATTTACAGTGTTTATTAAAAATGAAAATAGCCTCCAAGAAATAAACCAAGTGAAATAAAATTTTTAAAGAGATATTATTGCATTAAGAGAAACTAGAATTGTAATTATTTCCAAAATATTTTAAGAAATGATCCACAACTTCATATGGTACTATAAACTTTAATTAGTTCAGTTTGTGAAAACCAAAATTTAGATTTACATTATATTTTATGTGTATGTACAGCCAACAGGTAAAAACAGATACATTTAAAACCTACTCTTAAACCTGTAAAAAAACTTATACTAAAGTATAATTCTTTTCATAAGAAGTAAAATAATGTCAAATGATATAAACAGCATAGAAATGGAAAAGTAAATTAAATTGAATAGTCAAATTTATGTTTGAAATAAGGCAAAGTAAATCAAAGAGTGTTAAGGTATACATATGAGTATTCTGTGTTACTAATACAATTTTTGTGTAACATATAGATACATACATATAAAATATATGGCCATAAAACAGTACATTACATAGATTTAAAGTGTTGTAAGGTCATTCTATGAAGTAATAAAGTATTCATTCATAGAGGAGTCATATAATTTAGGTATTCTTGCTATATATATATTTGGGGGTTTTTTAGAGTAGAATATATTTATCAAGAGAAAGAAAGCTTCTGTCCTGAGCAGGTTACCCTATACATATATATCTGGAGACTAACAAAACTATTTGGGGACTAATAAAAGATTATATGTTTATAAAAATAAATATGTGATAACTATACTAACTTCAAAAATATCTCAAATAGAGAAAAATGAAAAGAAATGAGCATCATGGATGAAAAGGAATATAAAAAATTAAACTTTGCATCTATACTAGCACTGGAATAAATGTCCAATAATTATAAAACAGAGGAAATAATTCCTAAATATGGGAAGTAATAACATATAAAATAAATATACCATTAATGAATAATGTAATCTATTTATGAATTGTCATCATCAACTCAGCTTTTAAAAGAAAACTCACTCTGCTTTACATGGCAAACAAGATACCCCACACACACACAATGCCTATGTCCTGTTCTTCTGCTAGTTATGATTTTGTGTAGTTCTTCATGCCTTTTGCCTTTGCCTTGATTTGTGGTAAAAAAAAATTGCGTTTTATATCTAGCAATCAAATTAGCACACAATTGATGAATGTCGCTTGCTTCATCATGTCACATTGCACTGTGTATGTATATATCATCATATTGGGTGCACTCTCAGGCCTGGTGTCACTGCCTTGTTGCAGTAAGCTACCGTGGTGGGAAAACCAATACAGAAGGAAAAGAATAGAACTAGCCTCAAGGAGCTTCAAGGACTGGCAGAGGTTTCCAGAGGACAATAAGGAGTAATGGGGTCTTCAGAAGAACAATTGCAAAAAATATATAAAGAAATAAAATGATGCTGTTAACAACATCATTAAGAGTATAAGTATATATTTTCCCAGTTGAACCGCCAGCATAGGCCACATCACAGCAAATTCTTGAGACTCAAGCAAAGATGCCAGCTAAGCTACATCTAGACGGCTTATGCGCAGAAAGTGTGAGAAAAGAAATGTGCATTGTTTTAAATTGCTAACTGTTTTTGTAATTTGTTGAACATCTGTGAAAATCACTATACTTCTTACAAAAGAAAATCCTTAAATATTACATGTGGCAAGGTTTCAAACACGAATGTAGAGAAATAGATATCAAGCTAATATCACCTCAAAAAATCATTGTGTCAAATGCACTTTAACGTAAGTGGCATGAAATAACAATGGGAATAACTTATAAGGAATAAGGCTCATTCTGAATACTGAGATGATTTTTTTTTTGTATCTAACAGCTAAACCATAAAATATATGCTGCAGGAACTGAACACTAAAAAATAGTTCTAGACAGATTCATAAATATGCATAATATTTTTAAAGCTTTTTGAAATTTAGATTAAAAATCAAAAAATTCTCCAGAAATATTTACTATCCAGAAAGCTGATTACCTTAAATTAGAAGATTCAATGGCAGAAACTTACTTATCCTCTTAAGAGTACATGGGATTTGCCAAAATTAATATATGAGCACTAATTAATATATGAGCACTAACATTTGCCAAAATTAATATATGAGCACTGTATCTCAAATAATTGTAAGAAATTTAAATGTTGTACACTTTAAAGATTACATAGTTATACATAACACGGGATTAAGATATAATTACAAAATATCCAATTAAAATTATCGCAATAAATGTTATTTATAATAGTATATATTCTTCTAATGAACTTATATATCAAAGAAAAAGGACAATGGTATTGTCATAAAAATATAGAACATCAAAACATATAGAATACTATGAAATTTGAATATATAATATCAAATGCATATGTTATGAAAAGGAAAAAGTAAAATAAATTACTCTGGGTACCACCTAGAAAATTGTTATCAAATTACATCCAATAATTATAAAACAGAGGAAATAATTTCTAAAATATGGAAAGTAATAACATATAAAATAAATATACCATTAAGAAATTTAAGAGAAAAAGATGGAATCTTGTATTATTCAAATGTATGTAGGAGTTTCATGTGAATACAACTCAAGAATGATTACTGAAAGAAAAATAAAACTTTGAATACACTATTAGTGATAAATAAAATCTTAGAGGGGGAATTCCACAAACATTAAGTTGATATGACAGTATTATCAAAGAAATCATGTTAGGAAGAACTGGCAAGTTCTTTGACTAATGAAATTTTAAAAACTGGAAATAGAAAATCTTGAATAGTCTCATAAATATTAGGGGCATTAATGCCAAAAATAATTTTAAACTAAGGAAAATTCAAGCTCAGATAATGTCTAGCATAACAATATGTCAAAACCGAATCAGCATCAGCCCAGGGATGTAATGTCAGTACAGTATTAAAAATACAGAAAAGTTATACATATTTATTAACAGAATAAAGAGAAAAATTAAATTAAGAAGTCATGATACTACCACATGTAGAAAAGGCATATAATAAAAGTCTATGCCTGTTCATGATTTTAGGGTTTTTTTGCTTTGTTTTGTTTGTTTGTACCTAGGATTGGACTCATGACCTCGCACTTGCCAGGCAGGCACTTATGCCACTGAGCTAAATCCCTGGCCCCTATGTTTATGATTTTAAAAAATAAATCTTTGGAAATATATCATTACTATGAAAAAGTGTAAGCAGATTTCATGAAATTATTATTAAAATCTTAATGATAATTCTACATGGAGAATCTGGAAAACTTTCTTCTGATCACAAATGAAACAGAAATGTGTGTATTTACAGCTCTGTTGAAGAAACCCTAGTCAATTGAAAAAGTTAAGAAAAATGTAGGGGAGGCATATCATTACAAATAAGAATGAATACATCAGAATTTACAGATAATAAACGTTAAGTGCATAAAAAACAAAACATTCTACAGTGCTATTACAACTAAAACCTGATTTTACTCTTGCTGTTTTATTATTTATAGGTATTAAATGATTCATTGTGATGAGTTATTGATATGATGAATTATTTACTAAAAATATGAGTAGAACATAAACATATTGATCACTTACCTTATTATTTTAATAGAGTATTAAGAAATGAAATAAGAAGGCCTCATGTAAAAAATTGAATACTTAAGAATTACAAGAGTTAGAAATTACCTCTGTATCAGAGATCACTAGAGATACACATTTAATACAAGGATAATGATATATTAACGTTGATGTTTATAATTACACTTACAATGGTGTCCTACAGAGTCAGGTATGGAAGAATGAACAGTGACCAGTGACTGTCCGCAGAATCAAATGATCCAATTGGATCCAATGATCCAATGCAAGGCCTCTGGGAAGCTTCTGAAGGGGTTACATGGGAAGCTTGAAGAATTTGACCTGGCAGATTGAACGGTTTGTGTTAGAAGTTTGCAGACAGACATTGAAAGGAAAGGGACAGTCAGGAGCTCTTCTGAAGAAACCAAAGATTCACTTTCTTCCCTTTCCCCTCTGTATTCCACCCAGGCTGCAAGTCTTACACAGGGTGGGTCTTTTTGCTTCAGCAAATGCAAATGTGTCCAGCCACACCCAGTGCAACACTAATCCAATCAGGTAAGGTATCTCTTACCCAAGGGGATACAGTATATCTATCACAACTTAAATACTATAAGCAAGTATAGTTACCAAGAAAAACAATGAAGATTTATTTAAAAGAATAAAAAGGTGACACTGTATGCATGCATTATGAAACAGAGATACAGTAAAACATGAATACAACATTAAAGTAATCTACAGATTCATTATAATTCCACTCTACATCCTTACTGTTTGTAAGGAATTTATAGGCCAGCTTTAACCTCTCCATAGCACTGAGTGCAGTCAATCTGAATTAAAGTGAATTTCAAGAACCTGATTTTGACAAAAGTAAATCACTGTGATGACAGTAATAATTTGTATATGTACTTTAATTAAAGGACAAAATCTTTTTACTGGATTTATTATGAAAAAGTTGAAAAAAATAACATCCTCATTTCCTACTCTTACATTCAAAATATTTTAAAGGAAATCTTCAGTTCTAATGTGATATTTAAAATGTTTTAAAGTAAACCCTTTATTTTAAGCACTATTGATATAGCAAAACTAAGTTACAAACCACTTAAATCTACTATTGTCTTATTTGGCAGTTAACTGGAAAAAAAATCATGAAACAATATCACTAAGTTTGTGACGCTGGGAAAACAACAACATGAAGCTAACGTTTGAATAACCTTACTGGGAAACCATGCTTTCATTTAATTGTACGCTAAATGTAATTAATAATAAAATGAAGCATAAAAGAAGCATATGTAACAGAGAAAATTATGTCTTCCATGAGATTAGGCTTAATATCTCATTAGGAAGTACATTTAGATACCAGGGGTAATCTTTTAAAAGTGGGTTATGGGTGTATAAAAAAATTCACTCTACATTTTCTTAACATATATTTTCAATTACTGCTATAAGTCAAGTACCATGATTAAAGTTTGAAATGAGGAATTTAACAAAACAAAGATCTCTTGCATTGTGTTGCTTACATTCTACAAGAGAAATACAAAGAAAATAGGGACATGGTTTGTAATAACTTTTATATTTTCACATTTGATAACATTTCATTATGGTAAAAAATTAGAGTTTGTCATGAAATAATTTTAATAATTATACAATTCTCTTTCATCAACTCACAGAACAGCTTCATTTGATGAATTATAATGCTAACCTTTTGTTAAACTTCAGTTGTTATTCTAATTTGTAAACCTTTCATCAGGACTTTTGGTTTAGAAACTTAATAAATAGAAGAAACCTCCATTTAGAATACATTCTTTCTTCCTAAAAAGGAAAATGATCCTTAATGACAAAACCTTGGAACTAAGATCCTAGTGATTTTTAAAGTTATTGTCAGGGAGAGAACAAAATGAGAAATTTTTTTGATTAATTCCACAAGTTAAAATTGATCATAATAAGAATATTTTAATTAATATATCAACTAACCCATATTATTTTAGCAGATATGGACATATTTGTTACTAGATATTAAGCACCTGTATTTGCACAAGTGGAAACCGGCAGGTGAATATATTCATGGTTGTACAATAGCTACTAAAATTAGAATATATATCTCCTAATTCCCATCTCTAAGCACTGAGCCAAGCTGATCACTTTGCACACATATATCTTAGCAAATTTAACATATTTTTCTTGAAGGATCTTATATATGTCACTCCAGTTGCCACTTTATCTTTGTTGGAAGCTTTTTTTCTTCTTTTAAAACACTTGGTTTTACAATTTTCAACCACCACACATGTTACAAACAAACATAGCTTCTTGTACATTACTTTTTGGTATCTCAAAGCTCATATCTCTATAAAGAAAATAAGATAACTTTCCCTATATTATTTTGCTTAGAATTGGAAATGGGTTTGAGAATAGAGCTTTGTTTGTTAAAGACATTTTCAAACTCAATTACATGGAAAAATAGAAAAAAAGTCAATTCATTCTAAGTGTGTTAAGGTAAGCAAGAGATGAAAGCATAGTTTCAATATCCTTTATGGGTTCAGTCTAATCATTTTTTAAAACATTATTTTCTATTGTCCTCTTGGAGCACCAGATTCACAATCAAAGAACATCTAGAAAACTATGGGAAACTCACTTGCAACATTTTAGATTCAGCTATCTTCTAAATGTGTTTAATTAAATTTTCATGTCATTAATATCAGTATTTCTCAAAAGTAGCATTTTTAAAAATACTGTATAGAAACTATTGTCACACCACCTGTCCTTATTCTTCTATCATTTTGAACCTTGTATAAAAGCTGCAGCTTTTATGGTGCTTTACCTTTAGAGACAACTCTGCTAGAGTCCAGGGCCTTGCATATTAATAAAGCCAATTTATAGCATAACAAATGCCCACTCATTTATTGAATGCCCAGAGAATTCATTAACATTAGCTGAAAATATAATGAACAAAATAATCTCTGAATTAAAAGCACCTTAGACTATTTTATTTCATTGTGAGGACATGCTAAAAACAAGTATCAAATACACTCAAATAACACATGTTTTTATAAAAGTATATGAAGTAAGGTATGTCATGTTAAAAGATTTTCATTGTCAAGTAAATTTAGGAAAAATTATATTTAAAATGCCAAAAAATTATAATGAAAGTTGTTAGAAACTATTGCCCTATTTTTATGGTTTAGATCTAGAATAACCATTAAAAGTCCCATGTGTTCATACTTGGGCCTGGTCAGAAGCAGCAGGTCACAGGGGCTAGTACTGGTATGGGGATATTCTTCTCCCAGGCACCTCCTTTTTCTCTTTCTCTTTTATGATCACAATGAGATGAGTAGTCTTCTTCGGCTGTTCCCTTTCCACCAGACTGTTTCCTCACTGCAGGAAGCTCTCTACTAAATTAGACCCCAAAACTGTAAGTCCAAGTAAACTTTTTCTCCCTCAAGTGGTAGGCACTGGGTGTTCTGTCCTAGTGCTAAAAAAGCAATTAACATGGAAAATGGCATAAGGCGTGGGACCATTGCTGTTCTTATACCTGAGCATGTGATTCAGAAGCCTTTGGGACTGGTTTGTGAGAAAGGCATTGGAAGCTTTAAAGATGTATTCTAGATAGAAGGATGTAAGGTGAGTTTGATGGATGTTCCTGGCTGGAGCTAAGATCAGAATGTTGATATGAAAGGGGGCAATAATGCTTCAATTTCAGGTGCTTCAGAGGAGTCCGGGGACTCTATCAGAAACTGGAGTGGAAGCCATGAGTGTTGCATTCTGGCAAAGAATTTGTCTGTATGTATCCAAGTCCTCACAGTTTGTGCGAGACTTGGTGTGCAGGTGGTGGACTCTTAAAGCTTGTATCTAAACGTCCCCCCAGTGCCTCATGCGGTCATACATGTGGAGTTTGGAGTGTGTCAGTGTGGACTAAGGCTGTGATACTGGGATTAAGAGTGTGGATTGCTGCAGGTTCACTCACTGACTTGGCTGCTTGCTGCCTACCTGCCTGCCTGCAATACTGTGAAAAGTGTCTCTCCTCTGAGGTACCCTGCTTTGGAACCAGCTAGCTATGGACTCAAACCACCTTGCTTTGAAACCAGCTATCTATGGACTGAAACCATGACAAACTGTGAGCTGAACCTTTAGGCCTTTTATTTTGAGTGTCAGGTAACTAAGAAAGGTAACTAAGACCTCAACTAATTGCTCCAATGAAGACAACAACAATCTAGGCCCACATGAGGTCCTTGCATGAGTACTGCTGGATGCTTTTAGACACATACACTGAAAATTAGGAGAAAAAACCAGAGCTGAGTGATTTCAAAAGTTTACAGTATCACCAGAAAGGAAACACATTTGATTTTGGGACCAAAGACAGCATGGTTACTGAAAAGGTTGGCATTAAAAAGAAATCCGGAACCTTGTATCAGGACAACGAAAGAGATGGATTGAAGGACTCTAGGCATATGTGAGAAGCCACCATTCCCAGCCTCTAGGGTATAAAAGGATGAGCTCTTTTAAAAGCATTTGCTGTAAGAAAAGAGCCCTGAGACCTCCTGCACTTTATCTAGAAGTGTTTCTCAGATTTCTATAATCCAGATTCTCAGAGGACAACACGGCCATGGTCCAAAGGAGGAAGGCCACCGCTCAGGCACACAGAATACAAGAGTTTTGAGATCACGGAGGTTTCTGCCAAGATTTCAGAAGAAATTTTGAAAGACCAGACAGTTTGCTCCTGAAAAGGCAATGTGGATAGCTGTGAGAATGAAGCCAATGATCTAGAAGATTTTCCCAATATGTCATGTGTTCAAGGGATTAAGTCAGTTAGAAGGGGTGGGCGTGTGTACTTTTCTCCCTGACTCATCCCTTGCTCCTGCTCTGCTTTCTGGCCAGTAAGAGGTAAGCAGCCTTTCCATACCATGCCCTTCCACCATACCATTTGTGCTTTGTGTCAGCTGACAATGGACTGAAACTTTTAAAGTAGGAGCTAAATTAAAACTTTCCTTTAAATTACATGAGTCATGTAGTCTGTCCCAGTGACAGGAAAAGTGACTAATCACCCATACTTTGAATCATTTTACCAATTTCTTCTAATATGCTCATGTTTTCTTTTTTAATTTTAAAGAGGAAAAAATAAAAATTTCAAAACATGATTCTTAGAGAGTAATAGTGATTTACACATTGTATTCTGTTATCTTTAAACTAGTTATGCAGAGTATAAGACATCTGCGTTTTCCAAACAATATTAGCACAAACTTTTCTCTTCAAAGAACTAGGAGAAATAAGTAGTCACACTAGGAGAAAATACAAGGTTTACACATGTGAGGCTGATTTATTTTGCTTATGAGTATGAACTCTAGTTGCATCCATTTACCTATAGAAATCTCAAGTTTATGCTTCTTCATGGCTTAGTACTCCACTGTGTAAAAATAACATTTTTTTTAATCCTTTCCTTGGTTGATGGTCATTTAGCTTACTTCCAAGATCTAGCTATTAAAAATGGTACTGCTATAATCATGAGTACACATATATTGCTATAGTACAATGTTTATAATTTTTCTGGGAAGATAACCAGAAGGGAAATACCAGCCTACACCCCAACCAACAATGAAGAAATGTTCTTTTTTCCCAAGAGCCCCAACAGCATTTGTTGTTAGTTGATTTCCTAATGATTGTCGTTCTTTCCAGGGTGGAATCTCAGTGTTGTATTAATTTCGATCTCTTGAACGATCAGCGAAGCTGAACATTTTTTCATATATATATATTTTGCATTTCTTCATCTGAGAAGTACGTATTCATCCCAGATGCCCACTTTGCATCTTTGAATTTGGAAAGTCTGACTTTTTGGGTTGTTTATATGTTCTTAATAGTAATCCTTTGTCTGAGCAACAGCTGGCAAACATTTTTTTTTTTTACCACATTGTGGGTTGTCTTTCCTCTCTGTTGGTTTTTCTTGCTGTGCAGAAGCTTTTTAATAAGATGAGATCCAAGTTGTTGATTCTTTGTGATAGCTTCTGTGTGATTGGGATATTATTCATAAAATTCATATTATGCTAATGAGCATGTATTCCAATTTTATATATTTTTTTATCATGAATGGGTACTGGACATTGTTAAAATCTTGCTCTGTATCTTTTGAATCAATCATATGATTTTTGTCCTTGGTTCTGTTAATATGGCATATTACATTTATTTATTTATGTGTGTTGAACCATCCCTGCTTTGCTGGGATGATTTCCACTTGGTCATGGTGTATAATCTTCTTGATGCTCTGGTGAATTCTGTTTGCCAGTATCTTACTTAGAGTTTTTGCATCTTATGTTTATTAGGGAAGCTAGTCTGTAATTTTTTTTTTCTTAATTGGATTCTTCTCTGGTTCTGCACCAGAGTTATGCTTGGTTCCAGGAATGAATCTGGGAGTATTGCTTGCTTTACAATTTCATTAAAGAGCTTTAGAAGTGGTGATGTTATGTATTTTCTAAATTTCTTGTAGAATTCAGCAGTAAATCCATCAAGGCCTGGGAGGTAGGTTTTTAATTACATCTTCAATTTCATTGATTGATATAGGTTTTTCAGGATTCTTACATTACCTTGATTCAACTTCAGTAATTCATAGGAATCTAGGAATCTGTTCATTTCTTCTGCATTTTCCATCTTATTCAAATACGAGTTTTCTATAAACTCGTGCACATATATATATTGCTGTGAAATGAGCTTTTCAATTTTTCTGGGAAAATATCAGGAGACTAGCTTAATTGGATGGAACTTCCAATCCTAATTTTTTGAGGAATCTCTTTACTGATTTCTACAGTGGTTTTAACAGTCTACACTCCCACGAACAGTGGAGAAGTGTTCCTATTTCCCCACAGCACCAACATTTGTTACCAGTTGATTTCTTGTTGGAAGCCATTCTTTCCAGAGTGAGATGAAATCTCAATCCTGTTTTAATTTGCATTTCTTGAATGACCAGTGATGGTGAACATTTCTTCATGTATTTATTTGCCATTTGTATATCCTCTTCTGAGAAATGTGTGTTCATCTCAGATGCTCATTTTTGGAGAGGGTCTTTCAATTTGAAGGGCTTTGCTAGTTAATCAAAAAGAATAGCTTGTACTGTCATTGTTTGATTATCCACTTTTTATGCTTTGATTTTGTAACTTGAACAACTACTTCTAAGATAACAATATGTAATTTATTAACTAGTGATATCTTACTGCTATTTTTCTTGAAATTCTATATTGTGTCTACCCTCTTTTCTGGTTTTTTTCTTTAAATAAAGAAAAAAACACACTCCACATTTGAAAAGAAAAGAATACAAATTTTCAAAATTAGGTATGAATCATCATTTGGATTTCTGCAGAGTCTGTTGTGTTTCACCTTTTTCATTCATATTTGTTTAAATTTAAGTCTTTCTTTTTTGTGATAAGGTCAGATAAGAATTTGTCAATTTTACTTAATTTTTCAAAGAACCAACTGTTCAATTCATTGATTCTTTGTATTAATTTTTAGTCTTCAGTGTGTTAATGTCTGCTCTGATCTTGATAATTTCCTCCCTCCTTATGGCTTTGGCTTAGCTTGCTCTTTTTTTTTTTCTAGAAATTTGTGCTTCATCATTAAGTTATTTATATTCATTTTCTCTGTTTCCTCATAGGAATATTCACTGCTATAAACCCAGGACTGCTTTCACTGTGTCCTGTAAGCTCTAGTATGTTGCACTATTATCATTCTACTGTAAAACTATCTGATTTCTTCTTTAATTTAATCTGTGATCCATTGTTTAAGTTTGTACTATTTAATTTCCATGTGTTTATACAATTCTTATGGTTTCTTTTACCATGAATTTCCAATCTCATTGCATTACATTCTGATAATATACTTGGCATAATTTCAATTCCCTTTCATTTACCTAAGCATGTTCTGTGAGCAAATATGTGGTCTATTTTGAAGAATGTCTCAGTTGCAGCTAAGAAGAATGTGTATTCTGCTGTTGTGGGGTAGAACGCTCTGTAGGTATATACTAAGACCATTTGTTCAAAAGTGTGGTTCAGTTCTAATATTTCACTGTTGATTTTTCATCTAGTTGATCTATCTTTTTGTGCTTATGGCATACTGATATCCCTCAATACAATTATATTAGGGATTATTTGATTTTTCATGACTTTTAGTATTTGTTTTATATGGTTCAGAGCGCTGGCATTTGTTTGAAGATTCTGTTCTTGTGTTGAATTTTGGAATCTCAACTATGATATACCTGACTGTAGATTTTTTTTTTGATCATGATTAATTGGAGGTGAATATATCTCAATTACCTATATGTCAAATTATTTTTCTCATAGGATTTTTTTATTATTATCATGTGTGTCATCTCCTGGTTTTTCACTTACTCCCATCAATCTTAAATTATTCTTCTTTGTCTCATCTATAATCTGCTGGGTTGATTTTTCATAGTCCCTGGCTATTTTTGAGAACTATTTATTTTCATGTTCACTAACTATAAACCTGTGTTCTATATCTGAGATCCTGCTCTCACATTTATCTGTCATGAATACTTTCAGTGGGATTTTTATTTTACTGGATATCTGTTTAAATCTGCCTTATGGATTCCATTTCTTTCCTGTGGTGACCATTCATGTCTTCTGTAATTTTCATGAGATGGTCTATTTTTTGCCTGTATCTGTTCTAGCATCACTAAGCATGAACTTTATTTTGTATACCTTCTCTGCAAATATCTAAGAGGTTATTTATGATTTGATTTTCTCCAGAGCCTCATTACATTGCTTTGTTGCTACCATTTCAGAGATACCAGGTGGGGGGATTTTGGATTGCCCTCCTCCTTGCCCCCTGGGTGTGGCCTTGTTGAATTGGATGTCTGAGTTTGCATCTTGTTTAAGTATCTTCTCGTTTTCTTTTCTTTTCTTTTTTTTTTTTTTTAGTTTAATTGCTGAGGTTATGCTTGTAAATTGCCTGTAGTGGGCAGCTTTATTGCTAGTATTTAGGACTCTTAGGTAATGACTACTTCTCTGAGGTATCTCCCAGGTGTAGCTGGTTTTTTGGGCTTTGAGCCTGTTGATAGATTCTACCTCTTCAATTTGTTGGAGATGAGAAGTTGCTGCTTGTTTGGCCCAGTACCCTGTTTTTGGCCCTGTAACACAGTACATTCTGTATCCCTTAGTCAATCTTAGTGTTGGAATATCAGGGCAAACAGTTGTTTAGAACAATTATGTCACTTTTGGCTATAGTGTTAACAATAGTATCAAATGCATCTATAAAATAACAAGTTGATCTAACCACTAGTTTAGCACTTTTAACTGTATGAACTAGATTTTTGATCATTTAACAAAATCTAAAACAAACCAGAAAATTACATGTAGTATATACGTCCCTAATGTGGCAGTTTTGCACTCAGGATTAAAATTTAAAATGAGTTAAGGAGAAAATAGAGAAGTGGAAGAAGATAGGTTAGAAATTAGGTTGAGGACAAAAGCGGATCATTCTAACTTTGGGAAACTGGTACAGTACACTGAATGGAATGAATGAAGGAAAACATAAAGAAAAAGAAAAGGAGAGAACCACAACCACAAAGATGCTAGAAACCACATTCACACTCATATAAAAACAAGATCAAGCAAGGAAGAAAAAACAAAAAGCAAAACACCAAAACAAACCCACCACTGCAGCAACAAACAAAAAGAGAGAGAGAGGAAGAGAGAGAGAGAGAGAAGAGAGAGAGAGAAGAAGAGAGAGAGACAGAAGAAGAGAGACAGTAGAAGAGAGAGAGACAGTAGAAGAGAGAGAGAGAGAAAGAGAGAGAGAGAGAAAGAGAGAGAAAGAGAGAGAGAGAAACATGTCCACTTCCAGTATTGTCTCTGCATTCACTGGTAGATAAACTGTGGAGACAGATTCCCATTCCATGCTGATCTATCCCAGCAAGCCAATAGTAGCTTTCTGGCAGGGTAGTGGATAATCTCAGTAAGCCTGCATTTTTGGGCCAAGAACAGATTCATTCAGCTGATCACACAATGAGCACCTTCTGTGGGTCTGAGCCCAGCTGGGAACCACTAGATGGAGCCAGCTGCAGTTTTGAGTTCTGAGCTCAGTCAGTCCCTCTCCAAGATGGCTCCCAGCCAATAGCTCTCTCCCATTGGAGAACTGAGCCCTCCAGCTGGCCAGTGCAGTCCTTCACACCTGCTGCTCTTCTCCATTGTCATGTCTCTCTCTCTACAGAGGTTTCTAGGGTTGTCAGCTATCACCATGTATTTGAAATGCTCCTTTTGCACAGTAAGTCCTGTTTCAGGAAGAAGGAGCTGCTGGCTATTTCTTCATTCAGATTTCTCTCTTGACTCTCCATGGGCTTCAGTTTTCACTTCACATTCTTCCTGGGTCTAGGGAACCCCTTCCCTATTTCTTGTCTTCTTCATGTTTCTATATCCCACTGTCTGGTTGGTGACACTCTAAGAGGTTGATTCTCTGATGCTTACTACTCTGCTGGCTTGGTGTCATTTTCTCCTCATGTTTGTTTTGAAGTAAATTTAGCATGACACTACTCTGGGCTTATTGCAGTACTGGGCCAGTCTATGTCTTTTTATATTCTAATAGCTGTGTTACTCAGTAATATGTCTCTATATTGACCTGACTGCAATATATGACTTAATTTGACTAAAGCTTCAATAGATAAGTTACAAAGACAAGATGTGAAAATTACTTGAACATTGCATCTTGCCTGTTTTCTGCTCTCAGAATCATTCTGCTGGTGCTTGTGAACAAGCCCAGGGTAGCATATAGACTGATGAGAACTGTGGGTTACTCACTGCCTTATGCTCTACCAACAGAACTGGAGAGAATAACACTAGCCCTAAAAGACATGAGACAGTTGCTTTAAGCAGAGGTTGATTTAAGTCAAAGGAGATGCTCAGCTAACTTATAGGCAAGTGACGAATATGTATACAAATTTTAAACTGCATGTGCTTGCTTTAGTTACTGATGAAAATAGATAAACCCACACAAATGTAATCTTTCATACATTACTAACAAAATAATTATTTTGATAAAAATGTGGTTTAAAAAGCACTATTAATCTCAGTTCCTTGCAGTTGGGCAGAGATTTGTGCCTGGCTCACCCAATGAGGAGTAAGATCATGATCTTACTTACTTCTGCTTGTAATGTAAATAAAATGCCAGGAGATGCATAATATCTTACAGAAACTGAGCTGTCACTTGACAAGAGAACAGATAGCAAGAACAAGCTTGTTCTTGCCATGAAGCAGCTATACCCAAGTCAGTAGTGCCTACTTCTAGACAAACAACCTGCTTTGGCCTTTACTGCATGTTTCCTCAGGTCCTGAAATGCAGCTCACCAAATTACCAGCTAATATATCTGAAATCAATCATCACTTTGCAATCAGAAAGTGAGACTGAAGAAGATAACAATCCTACACGTATGAATTAGTTGGTTTCAAATCTGCACATATGTGTGGTGCACATATGTGAATATTCTTTTTTATGCTGAGAATTGCTAAAATCTGAACACATTTTTCTTAGAGGTGCATGTTCTGTAATGGCATTGTATACAGCTCCCTTGGTCATTTTAAGCTTTGTAATAGGCTGATCATCTCCAAGAGTACACCTTTTAGGGTATTTCTTAGGAACAAAGCTCTGGAAAATTCAATTAGGGAATGATTTTGGTCTGTAAGAGAGTGAACCAGAAAACTGGTCAGAATGATATCGCTTTTTTTCCCAGGTAACAGGGAATCAATGACTAAACTAATGAAGAAGCAGTGGGGGATAAGAAGGACACAAAGAGAAGTGTTTTAAGAAAACAGGATTTACAGTAATACTCAGGTGTGAAAGAGATGGAAAGAGTGGACTCCTGTGGTATTATACTTTGAGAATATCAACCAAGTGAGACTATTTAGAGAATAGAATTCTGCTCAGTGGGACATGGTCACTTTTAATTGCCTGAGAAAACACCCATGTAGTGAGTATATAACGAGGTTGCTGAATTTGCAAAGGAGGGACTCAAAAATATTTAGCAACTACTATATCTCTGTCATTGACCAATTTGAATGTGTGCTAATTGTTGCACTTTTGAGGTAAATAACAGCTTCATGTTGGTATGGCATAGCCAGGAAAAATGCCAGAAAACCACACTGCAATTTTAAAAATGTAAAAAAATATGTAAACAAAGGGAAAAAAGGATGGGAGGAAAGAAGGAACAATTGTAAAAAGAAATTAAAGAATAAAGGATGAGAGGATAGAAAAAGAGGGAAAAAAGAGTCAAGGAAAAGGAAAGAAATAAAGAAGACCAAGGAAAATTGTTTAAAATTCAAATTAGAGCATTTCCTACCACATGCTGACAAATTAAAGTTATGTGCCATAAACACATGTGATAAATCAACTTTATGTTTTTCCCATACTGTTTGTCCCATACTTATGTCAAACACTTCTCTACAATGAGCAGAAAAATGAACACTCAAAAGAATGACTCAGATCAAGCTGTAGTTATTTTTTGCAAGTGAAAATATCCAAAACCTAGATGTTTTGCTGACAACAATATGTGTTCTTTTAAAAAATTATTATTGGCATTTTCAACTCTAATGGGCAATCTTATGGTGCTGGTGATAAACTATGCAATGGAAATACAGCATTTCATATGGATATCTAGTGTCTGGAAACACTAACAGCATTTGGAGACTGGAAACAAGGAAAATATGAGCGCAGAATGCAACTTTCCATGTGTTGTTGTCCCTTAGTTGTAAGGCAAATGCATACTGAAATAAATACAGCATCTGGTGCTGAAGATAGCACTCTGACAGGAAGCAAAACAATGGTTTGAGACACTTTCCTCATAGCAGTCCAACTACAGCAGAATTGATGACGTTGAACAAATTACCTGAAAAATTGTAATCCAGCAAAGATGTGAGTAATGGGGATTATTTCATGATGAGGTTCTACCACTTTGGATTATGTCATTTCCAAGCATGCAAGCAAAGGAATGCAAATGATTATAATAGCAATTTTCTCTCATGTCTATATACATTGTGCTCTGCCCACAATTACATAGAATTCAGCTACATGGATGAATGGATGCAAAGGAATCACAACAAAACTATTCCTATACGTTGCAGCTACATTTGTCATTGCTGAGACAAAATATCCAACGTCTAAAGTTTAAGAGGTAAAGGTTTATTTAGCTCAAAGTTTGTAGAGATTAAGTCCATACTCGGCTGGCTCCAAAGCAGGGTGGCAGCCTTCAGAGGGGCGACAGTTCACAGCAGTGGAAGATAACAAAAACAGTAAGAGATATGTCTTATATTGTACATAGTCTACCAAATTGTGGTGGTGCCAACCCAATCAGCAGGCTGATTTAGCAATTGCCCACCCTTAATCCTAGCACCCTTAACTCTAGCATTGCCAGTGAATCAGTCACACACTCAAGATTCATCCACCTCTGAAAAAGTCTTATCTATGACAGTGTAGGCTCTGGGAAGTTGTTTAAATACAAGTCATAACACTATATGCTCAGGTGGAATGTAAAATAATTTGATAAAACACATTATTCTCTGTGGCACATGCCCTCAATAGGGTCAAAATTTGATTAAAACATATAAGAAATATATGCAATACTTATAAAACTTTTTGAATTTTCCATCAAATTTAATATAGGATTGAAAAGATATGTGATAGCAATGATTCTGATGAGTCTCTGATGGTGGAATCTCTGGGTAATTCCTTTAGGAATCAGATGTGACTTTTGCTTCAAAGAATGAGGACAAATCTAAGTACCCTTTGACCCTTCATGTAAGTTTCATTCAAAGACCAGAAGCCAAGAAAAAAAAAATTGCCAGCTGGAATTATGTAAAATTTAAATCTGAATTAAAGGTACAGAAAGTGACTGCATCTAAGAGTATTCTGCTTGCTGTGTTTGTAGCACTCCAGCAAATTCTTTACGTCTCTTGATACTCTTGGGATGCAGTCACATTGGCAGGCTATGGGATTGTTTCAGGTCTCTAAACATCAGAGCTTGATTATGCAAACTGCCCCCAAATTCTCAAGAAATTTCCATTTTTCTCTTTGCCTAAAGCTTAATTATGCAGACAAAAAATGCAAGATGTTTGGTCCTGTCTGAGAAACTTAAAAAAGATCACATGATGAACGTAACATTTTACAAAAGAGTAGTCTTCGTTTAAGGACTTGGAAGTATGCCAATACTCAGATACATGAACTGGAGAAAATATTGTGACTTCTCAATGTATCAAGTCAGACCTTTGTTAAATGTAGTAGCAAAATATAATAGTGATAAAGGTAAAAAACAAAATTAATCTATTTATTACTTTGATATGCAAAGAAAACACTGTCTTAAGTGTTCTAAAGATTTCTTTCTTATGGAATTATGATTAATGAGCTCCTCTCAGGTATGTCTATGGTCCAGCCATTCTTGAGATTAGATTACTGTCCCTGTCCTTATCCTCATCCTGTTAATCACATCAACTTTCTTTTTCAACCTTTGCAGTGTTTCTTATGCTTGGACTTAGATACTTGGAATGCAGCCAGAAACATTAAAATATGAGAGGATATTTTAGTGGAAATTGCCTACTACCTTATTAATGGCTGCATTTCAAGTTATCTGTGCTTATTTGCAAATTTCCTCCTTAAAATCTTGCTGAAGGGATTATCTTTTAGAGAATACAAGAAGGCAAGCTTCTTTAATTTTAAATTTCAAACATTGTCAAAGACCTTAGTGGAAAAGTTACATACCACTGGGCTCCAGGAGAGGCACAGTGTCTACTATCTCTGCAAACTCTCTTGTGAACGTAAAGGTAACTGTAACTCAGTTCTGAAGGAGGCGAATATTCTACAAAGAAGCAGAACAATGCTTCCATTGAATTGGAAGCTAACATTTCTCTCTGGCCATATTTTGGCTCCTCGTGTCTGCATCGACAGGCTAAAAGGGGAATTATAACGTTGATATGGATGATTGATATAGATTACCAAAATGAATTTGGACTACTCTTTCAAAACAGAGGTAAGAAAAACGCTTTCAGTGTGGGAGACTATCCTGTCTTGTTATTAAGGTCAACAGAAAAATATAGCAACCCAAACTAGGCAGGATGACAAAAGGCTCAGAACTTTCAGAAATTAAAGTATTGGTCACCTCACCAGGTAAAAGCCAAAACCTGCTAAGATGTTTGCTAAAGTACAAAGAAATACAGAATGGGTAACAGATGAAACTAATTATCAATACTAAATAACACTGTGATTGTTTGACCAGGTGGAGAAATGAAAATTCTAAATGTAATGAGTATTTCTTTCTATTTTGTTAATGTTTGTATATACACACACACACACACACACACACACACACACCTTCCTTTTCCTCTTTTGCAGTGTAATGTAGATTGATTTTCTGTGGGGACTTAAGTACTGTTAAATTTGCATAATGCTGTTTAAGTTATAGAACAGAAGTATAACCATTACCCAGAGAAAATCTCTGTTTTGTATACTGGGGAGAAAATGAATATATTTCATTTATACACAGGATAGTTGTATCATGTGAAGTATAATTATGAACCTGCTATTGTGCTTGAGGATTAAATATGGTTTAAGGTCTGGTTGCCAAGTTGACGAGAAGTGGATTTGTGCCGATAATTGTAATATGTTACATTGGCTGGAGACGGAAGCACCAAGCAGAGCAGTAAAGCACAGCCCTGTGTGTGTCTGTGGGTACTGACATATAAGTAGGCAAACTGAGAAGTGAAGCCTCGCTCTCAGTGTGGGTGGAACAAACCGACAGTATTGTAACCTGAATAATACAAAAAGAGAAAGAAGAAAATGTGTTCATTATTTAAATCTTCAGTCATAAGCAGGTGTGTCCTTTTCTTTCACCACACTTCAACATCAGCTTACACAAAATTTCCAGGCCTCCAAAGTTGCACTGGTGATGCCCCCTTTGACCCTGCATTATCTGCAGCTCCATTTTCTTAGACTGAGCTACTACTAGAACCTCCAGCTGTAGGGAACATGAGGACTCTCCCACCTCTTATCCTGAAAGCCTAACTTATCCACATAAATTTATGTACATTTTCTACTGATTCTTTTCTTCTAGGGAAACCTAACACTTACACTAGAAAAGCATGAAATATCTTCTCAGGAAATATGGATCTTTTCTTTCTCTATTATGTCTGAAGCCCATCCTATGTTAAAGTTTCCTCTTTGTCTTGTATCTGAGTGTCTCCAAGCCATATACTTATCAAAGATAACATTGATAAACACAGATAAGGCTTTCTAACTTGATATAATAAAGTTGTACGGATTGAGAACAATCTGCAGGGAATATTCAGTTCCTAAATTATTTTTTCAATTTCTCTATCAGAGAGGGGAAATACTGGCAATAGACAAGTAATGAGAGCTACACCACACTGGGAGACTTGCTATTACGGGTAAAGTGGCAGCATGCTTCAAACTTTTACATCAGGTGTCTGCAAAGATAAAGAGTCCTAGAAGAGCCCTTTCAAAATCTAGCAAAAACACTCCCTCAGTATTGTCAACACTTGATGTAAGTAACACCAATATGTCAGTAATGCCAAACAGAGGTGTAGCCATGACTATGGAATCAAAAGAGAATCAGAATATGCACATAAATATATTGCCTCTTCTTCATAAACTACTACTGTAATAGAATCATCAAGATAGTACAGACTCAAAAGAAAAAAAATTAAATAGAGGGAAATAAAGCAATGCCCACTAGTATATTTGTGACTGCTTCACTAAATTTTGTTATTTAAAATAGAAGGAAAACTATTTTATACAAAGAGATGTTGCTATGTCATGGAATGAAAATTACATTTGTCTATTTTGCCTCACATGCCAGTTGTCTTAGTTATAGTTCTCTCATTGCTGAGACAAAATATGTGAAGCCCAAAGTTAAAGGAGTAAAGGTTTATTTAGTTCAGTTTGTGGAGATTTCAGTTCATAGTCAGCTGGCTCCAAGGCAGAGTGACATGACGGAGAGGTAGCAGTTCATGGCAGCTGAGACAAAAGAAAATACGAAAAGCAACAAGAGCAAAGCAGAGGAGCCAGCCTCTTTTTCTCCCTCATGCTGTATGTAGGCTACCCACTCTAAGGCCAGTGTAGCACTCATAGTCCTCATAACAGCATTAGACAGTGAGCCAATCATAAACTCTAGATTTAGCAGCTCCAAAAACCCACCCCTCAAGAATCATGAGGCTTTGGTGGGGACATCCAGACATATACCATACCATTACACCTTTAGCTCCCCAAAGAGTCATGCATATCACTTTATAAAAAAGATATTTAGTACATATCAAGACTTACCAAATTCCTAACCATATCATCATTGCTAAAAATCTGAGTCTAATGTCTCTTTCGAGATTGAAGGCAAATTCTTCACTGTGAGCCCATGTACAAATGAAAAGAAAGTTAAACACTTTTAGTATTGAATGGTGCAAGGTAAACATTTCCATCCCAAAAGTTACAAATGGGGATACAAAGGAATGGGACCGAAGCACATCCAAAATCCAGCAGGGCAAGCATTATGTTCCATTGTTCCATGTGCAGTATCTGAGGCAATCTGTGCAAAGATGCTTCTCCTTTGGGCTCACTCTTCTTCCTCATTGAAGTTTTCCTCAGATGATCCATGTTGCAAGCTTCTCCAAACTGCTAAGGTCTCCACTACATCTCTGACGTCACCCTCATATCTTTATGCACTACCCTTTTAGTGACACAATGCCTGGCCTCCCAGGCCTTCTAAAATGTGTAAGAACCCTCCTTAACCCCACAATTCTTGCATTATGCATGCACCTGAACCATGGTGATGATGCCAAGGTCTGCTGCCAGCTATAACAGTAGCCAGGCTTCCTTCTTGCTTGGCCGTAGAGGTCAAGTGCCTGGATCACTGGTCACTGTGAGTCCAATTCTGATGAACGAATTCTCTATGCTGCCACCATTCTGGAATCTAGAGCAGATGCTACCATTCTGGAAACTGGTGAGGCTGCCTCCATTCTGGAACATAGTGCTCTGCAGCCCTCTCCTCAAAGTTTTGTACTTTTTCAGTTTTGAGGATGCAAAGAGTGGAGCACTGTTTCTTCATTTTTACTTTTATATTCCTCCTTTGTACTCAAGATCTTCTCTGCTCTATCTTTGCAGTCCATAGCTGTAGTGGAGCTTTGTTTCTTCCAAAATGCACATCATAAATCATTCTGTTGGGCTCTTTTCTCTTGATTCTCAACATAAATTTGTCTAAAAATCCCCAACAGTAGCTATGCCATCACCTCAAAATTTGACTGCCTTTTCTACAAGATTATTTCTATAAGATTATTGAAATTTTTTCTACAAGATTAGTGTGCTTACAGTGCCCTTAATTTCAGTTTCATTTAAAGTCTCTGGAAATAAGAAAAATGCAAACCAACTTTCTGGCAAGGTATAACACAGATTGTTTCTACTCCAACAGTCAATGTAGCCCTTCTTCCAAACAGAAATCTCCCAAGCCTGGTCTTCTTAGGTAGGATTTCTATAGCCCTCTGGTGTTTTGAGCTCTCACCAGAATCTCCCTTACAGAACAGTCTAATAAACCCCAGCTTTTTTCTTTCAAATGACATCTCTGAAGATTTTAAAACTCTTCCCACAAGCCATTCACAAAGTCTCTTGAACCACATGATGGGATATAGCCACAGAAATGACCCCAGTTCTAGTACAATTTGTTTTAGTTTTCTCTTATTCCTAATACAAAATGCCCAGTACCCAAGCTAAAGGATTAAAGGGTTGTTTAGCTCATAGTTTGTGGAGGTTTCAGTGCATAAACAGCTGGCTTCAAAGCAGAGTGGCATGGCAGAAGGGTAATAGCTCATGGTGAATGGAACAGCAGAATACACCAAAAGTAACAAGAGAAAAAGAGGAGGAAGAATCCTCTGTTTTTCCCTTATATTGTGTGTATCTATTCGCCCTAGGGTAGATATAGCACTCATACATCCAACCCCAGCACTAGAAAATAAACTAATCTCAAACTCTAGATTCAGTTGCCTATAAAAAGCCTGTCACCAATGACTGCATAAGTCTGTCAGGGAACATTCAGACACAAGCCATAACTCCAGTCCAAAATAGCTTTGTAAAAAACACTCCAAAAGCAAAGTTGAATAGGAACTATTTGGAAGGCACTGATTGTAAATTAAGATTAGCCAAGCAAATTTGCAATATTAACTTATGAATGTAATTTTTATCTGCATATGCATCTTCATTCTAATTACAAGGATGTGTAGATATATAATATGTTGAAAATAATTTATCATAAAGCAGATAAATTGCCATTAGTCTCACTCAAGGCAGTTTCCTTCATCTTAAATACATATATTCTATCATTCTTGCCATTTTGAAGCAGTTCTGGAAGTCCTCCCTCTTTGGTGAGTGTCTTTGCAAAATGTAATAAAAATACAGTGAATGCTGCTAGTGAGTACCATCCAAATAAAGACTGGCTTTTTGAAAAACGTGGTATGTCCTTGTCATTACATCTGATACGCTGGGACTTCTACCTCTTCCCCAAAATCAAAATAACCACTAATGGTAAATATCTTGAATCAATTCAGGATTTTAAGGCAGCCACAACAACAAAAGTAATGATTCTTATAAAACAGCACTTCCAAAACTGCTTCAGAAAGTCCCAAGAGTAATGTAGTAGTGAGATAGAGTATTTTGAAAAAAAATTAATAGCAATGTACCATTTACTGTGATACTTTGTAAATTTGAACATTCATCATATTTTAAGATCATATCTCATATGTAGATATTTTTAAAATTTCAATTCAAAAAACTAAAAGGGAATTGAATTAAATTCATGGTCTAATTTATGAAAACAATATCTACTACTGACTTTTTTCAACCCATGACTAAAAGAAGTATGATATCATATTGACACAATTCGGAATTTCTGTGACTGGCAGTAGCAACCTAATAATTTAGATAGTCTATATTTTTGCTTTTTTCCCTTTTAGTTTTTGGGGCTGGGTCTCACTGTGTAGTTCTCATTGACCTTGAACTCGCCATGTAGCCTGAAATGACCTAGAACTTGTGATCCTGCTACCTCACCCTCTAGAGTGACAAGGTTACAGATGTGTGAAACCATGCCCAGCAATGTTTTTGCTTTTCTAAAACAAATGTTATATTTCCCCTAATGAATGCAGAGTTCTTCGCATTCTATGAATTACTCTAAATGTACTGAACAGTGTCCCATTTAACAACAGCTGATAATTTAACTACTTACCATGAGATGTTACTTTTAAAATCCAGAAAACAATATTTTAGTTTTGCCTCTTCCATCTCAATAACAAAGTAACATTTTTACTTTCAAGCTGTAAAATTAGCCTATTGTTATGACACATAACTCCAACTGAATTTGGTATGCCTATCAATCATAAAAGATTCAATAAATGTATAGTGCTACTGACAAAATAAAGAAGAAATGAAGAAAACTGTCTCAAAAATAATAAATGCAGTCCCTTGAATTTAGTACTAATATACTCTTTCTTCATAATGTTCTTCCACCCAAAATAAAAATTTTCACAAGTGATGGCCATAGTGTGAAAGAAAATATTAACTGGTTTTCAAATTAAACTGTAAGAAATGGAGTAATGATAGTTAACAAAAGAAAATTGATGTGCTATTACAAGAAGAAAAATAAATGTATCTTATGAATTGTAACCTAATGTCATTATTTTGCAACACAATTAAAATTTTGAGGAGAATTAAATGAATTAGTGGAAATTTAAATAATATCACTATAGAACTAAGTTACCAGTAGAAGAAAATAAAAATATAAAATGGCATTAAGCCTTTGACAAAATCCAACATTTGTTCATGATAAAATTACTAAATAAAAAAGGTATAGAAGGACCCTATAATCTGATAAAATCCATTCAAGGCAAACTTACTGCCAACATTATATATTAAACAAGGAAAAACTGAATGCTTTCCCTTTAAAATCAAGAACAAGGCAAGGATCCCCATTATCACATTATCCTTATAACATTAGCCAGGAAAATCAGGCAAGAGAAAGAACTAAAAAGGATACACACAAGAAAGAAAGAACTCAAAGTATCATTATTTGCAGATGGAATGATCCTCTACCTAGAAGACCAAAAAAAAATTCCAAAAAAAGACTTCAAGAATCAATAGTCAAATTCACCAAAATAATAGGAGACAAAATCAACTCTGAAGAATCAATAATGTTCCTTTATGGTAATAATAAACCCAGAATGAAATTAGGGAAACAATATCATTAGCAATACCAAGTAAAATAGAATATTTAGGAATTAACCTACCCAAGAAAGTGATAGTCCTCTACCACAGAATCTATCATTTTTAAATAGGAGAGATAGAAGGAAAAACATAGGAAGACATTCCCTGTTCTTGGATAGGGAGAACCAATATCATCGAAATGGCCATACTTCCAAAATTGATATATAGATATAATACAATCCCAATTAATATATCAACAGTATTTCTCACAGAATTAGAATAAACAATCATGAAATTTATATGGAATTAGAAGAGCATGAAATAAAAAACAGTTTAAGCTAATAGAAACAAAAAAGGAGAGCGCACAGTGCTGGATTTGAAGTTACATTACACACTGTCATGACTTGAGCAGCCATGGGGGTGTGAGAGCGGGTGATAGGAGATTAAGAAGAAAGGTCAGGTCTCCGCAAGCTGGGACCAGGGGAGAACTAACCTCTCTCATGAAGAAGCGGTGACAACTCGGCACAGTATACATTTTTATTTATGCACGGCAAAATAGGGGAAAGTGTGCTAGGGAATCAGAAGTATAAAGTCTCAGTCTTACTGAGAACAATAAAAGTGAAGCATTCTCAGAGCTATCTGTGATGTAGTTAACAGAGAGGGTCATCAAATCCAAATACCTAGCAGACTGGCCTTGCTCTAGTACCTAGCAGTTAGCCAACCTCTAGCATGCCATGGATCAGCTGCTCCCTACATCTTCCCCTTTTTTATGCTTTAGTCACAAACAATGGGTGGTCAGTTGCAGTTGGAAGAGTTATGTTTCAAGGACTCTGCAAAAACCTTTGTTTTGTGGAAGGTTTTTTGTTTGTTTGTTTTGCATGTGTGATAATGTTTTTTTCAGGTGAAGGACTTTTGTTTGGTCTCAAACTCTTTTTACTCTGATTGGATTTCATCATTTAGGCTAAAATTTTTCAATCCAAAAATTAAGGTCCCTGCGCTTAGCAATTTAAGCCTATAAAACCTGTTAACCCATAGCAGTAGTCAGTTTCAGTGTAGCTGGAAGTTGTCAGAAGGTAGTTTTTGTTGTTGTTGGATGTTTATGACAAAGTTAAAGTGAGATCTGTAGTAACTAAAGTTAGTCTTTTACAATCTATCCAGGTCACTGAAGGCTCTTCAGGACTTAACTTGGAAAAACATATAGCACATCTTAATTCTGTTTGTCAGTGTCAGCTATCTGGATGATTCATGATCATTGCTTGACAAAGTTGCTTTTTGTTAAAGCTTGGGCGACTTTTTTTGTGACTCTCCTTAGGCACACAATACGTCATTGTTCTTCATTCCTTGTGGTCTAAGAATCTCCTTGGTTGGAAGGTCATTTAACTCACCAGATGCAGGATGTGGCAGAAAAGATTCTCTCATGTGCTGGGTCCAGACTGACCTTAGAGAGCCAGGGCAAAAATAATGGCTGTATTTTTAGCCCATCTGTATTTTTAATTTTCTGTCACCAAACCTCAGTTATTAAACATTCAGAAGAGGTTAATGGCATTAGATTGTAATAGAATCAGGGAACTTCATTATTATAATTTTATCTGAATAGTAAGCACTTTAAAATATAAAGTACAGCCAAATAACAATTATTTTTAGCAACCATGGATGCTTTTATAGTTCAGTCCATATAGAATATGAACAAGCTACTATTTTACAGAGAAAAATTGAGACTAAAAGCCATACATAATATTTTGGAATGACAATTATGATAACATTCTGTAAAATACTTAAATCTCTATCTTGGCATCAAATAGTCTTTTATTCAGTCATCTATCTAATCTAGTACATAACAAGCTCTCATATAACATGTAGTTCTTTCTGTAATGGGATACCATTGAAGTGTGTGACACTGTCTGAACTGTTTAATGTCTAAGTATCTCCAAGTGCAGTGGCACAAACAGCACACACACTACATGATTTTGTTAAAAAATATTGTTTAAATGGTAATCTTATTTTGGCTTGACATGAACAGCCTTTCACAAATATCTGGAGTAAAGAGAAAGGTAAAGGCCTGAATATGAAAGAAAAGACTTATCACCAAAGACAATTAATTTTATATTTTGGAAGACCTGCATATATGGAAAGCATGAATACATTTACTATACATTGTGTTAAGTATTATGAACAAGTTCTCATAAGTCAACAAAAAAACTGTTAAAATAATTAAAGGGAAAAGATTATTTGTATAAAAATATATCTATCTCTCTCCCTGTATATATACATACATAATTATATATGTGCATGCATATATATGTATGTATATGTATATATGTATGTAAATATGTATATATGTGTATGATTATACATATGTATATAGATATATATATATAAGATACATATTACTAATCTCTGTTAGTTCATCAAAAAGAACAGTTTGTGCTTTCATTGATTGATTGATCCTTTTTATGTCTAAATCTTGTAACCTGGTCAACTACTTCTAAATTAACAATAAGCAATATATTAACTACTGTTGATTTCCTATTTTTTTAAAATTCTACATCATTTCTATCATTTTTTCTGTTTTTGATTTTTAAAATAAAAGCAAAAAAAGTACCTTAGGATGGAGAGAAAGTATTAGGACTCCGATTGATAAGTAAGAAAGCAGATGGCTGGAAAAAATTATTGTGATCTGAACTGTCATAGCCATATGAAAACCTTTATTTTTAAATTTATTTTTGCATCAGAGCATCTTTAAATCTGAAAACCTTATTGAATTTTTGTGTGTATTTTTTTAGAAAAATTAAACTTTTGATGATGATCCATGTAAACAGATCACAATAATATATTTTGAACAACATTTTTGGGGTTGTCTCTCATAAGGCTAAAGAGATAATTGGGGTTTCCAATTAATAGCAAGAACTGGATAATTATCTCCAGACACCTGCTTTTTTACTTATCAATAGGAGCCCTCATAGTTTCTCCATACCCTAAGGGATTTTTATTTATCTTACCAGATTTTTGATGACTTATGAGAATGCAACAATAACATTTAACACATTATTTTTGAGCAATGAGAGACTCCAGTCATAATACATAAACAGTCATATGCATTACATTTGTAAAACCAATTTTAACAATATTTTGACCAGCTGGAAAATCAAAGGAACCATATTTTAAATTTTGATAGGTGTTTCTGTAAACTGAATTAAGTTACAGACAAATGCTTTAAAAATCCAAAATTGTAAAAAGAAGAAAAATTTGTTCAAATAAAACAGCTGTTTACACATTGGAATGACAGACAAACAAATATACACAAGAAAATTTACTTATAAAAATATAGTGCACTTAAATTTCTCTTTGGTCAAATAACTCTTTTAGAATTTCTAGAGTTTATAATTATAAATAGACTGATTTTTTTTATGTCAACTAGCAGAGAAGAATTTAGAAGGAATAAAAACCTTTTATTTATAATTTAGACATATTTCTTTTATTTTATTTTGCCTTAAGAATAATTATAACTTTCATGTCCCTTTCTTTTACATAACTTTAGTCTCAGATATCTCTACACACTCTGTCACATACTCAGACCTTCTTTTCCATCTAACAGTGTTCTCTCTGTGAGGCTTGATATAATTTGGGTTAATATCATCACTTGTGTAGACTCCCTCTGTTGGTGCCTTTGATTTATCTTTTTCCAGGGCTGCACCTCATCCCCTTGCTCCCAGGCTGCTATTACTAACAGACACAGAGTACCTGTGGGCTGCAGATGTTGCAGCCACTTGTGACTTAAGCACAGTGACCCTGTGTGCTCAGAGAAAAGGTGTGTGCTAGTGTGCTTCAGGCTGATTGATGCTCAGAAAAGGTGAGTTGTGGTTGTGAGTTGTGGTCAGGGACAAAGGTGCAGATGCCACTGGGTGGGTGCCACAAACCATTGCTTTTCTCATCTGCCCAAATGAGCTCTGAACTCTCTGAAGGGGAAGATACTCTTTAAAATTGCTGATGTCTAAATTAAAACTATGTGGTTAAAAGTGCTTACTAAAATTTTCTTAATGGGTATAGGGTGAATGAGTCAATAAAAAGAAAAGAAATTGTCTATATATATATATATATATATATATATAGTATCTTTTATGACAATTCTTATAAAGATGTATTTATTGTCTATTAAAATACATATATACATAATTTTAAATGGAGCAAAAGAGAGGAATGGCATATGTATTGTGATATTTTCAGTGTAAAGGAAGTACACAGAGAAAACACTTTATATTTCTTAATTGTTCTAAGGCAAACTATAAAGGCCTGTGATGTTTAGAAAAGCACTGATCTCCTTAGAAGTCACCTGGAGTGCTGGAAAAATACTCCAGTTGAAATACAGTATATCTACCAAAAAGGTAATAAGTGATAATTCTGTGACTCGGTATTTATTTTTTTGTATTTAAACACAACTGAGGCCACCTCCTTCCTCTTAAATTGTTTAAAATCACCAGGAAATGTTACTACTATCTTAACAGTGATAAAAAAAGTTAATTCCCTAAACTATGAAATTCTATGAGCTCATCGTGGTCTGGGTTCCTAAGTTACTCAGGTAAACTAAATTTCAACGAATGACAAGGGCCTTTTGAACTTCCTAGGGACACATGAATATTTTCTTATTTCTTATTTTTCTAACCTTGACACAGCTCTGGAAAGAAATCTACTGCCACTAAAGCAAGTAAAAAGACACTTGATAATTAAAAAAAAAAACTAAACAAAACAAAGCATAGAAATGATACAGAATTTCAAAAATGAAAGGGAAAGAAAGTGCTCAAAAGGAAAGAACAACTGGGATAGGGAAATGAGAAAAGGAAGAAGAGAAGAAATTATATGTTTATAGGTATACAAATGTTTGTGTGTATATATATATATATATATATGTGTGTGTGTGTGTGTGTGTGTGTGTACATTCAAGAAGATATTTGCTAATTTTTAATGAATCACTAAAAGCCACTCAGCTGAAGATATGGAGGAAGTCCCTTGGTATGTGATAAAGATTAGGAGCAGAGCAGGAGCCAGTAAGAAGATTCCCTCAACCCTCGCTGGAAAAGCGTAAGCATGAATCCAATCTGGATTTCTAGACTCCTTCCCCCATACTCAGGGTAAATGCCCAAGTAGTAATCTGGGTTCAAGAAAATATGCATTGCTTTGGACTTGGGGTCACAAAAGCAAAACTGCCATGTGGCTAGGAAGAAGAAACACTTCCAGAACCAGGGCTCTGTAGGTACTGAGAACAAAAGCTTTCTACCCTTGTAAAAGGGTCAGGGAACAGCTGCATTTCCAAACCCTCTAAAGGCACCAATCAGTGTTTTGCTGTTCCAAGTAGGTGGGGACACGCGTGCTGATCCACCTCTATCCGTCAACCTCAGGCTTGCAGGCTCTAGGACAAGTGCTGGCCAGAAGAGTGAAAGACCTGACTCAAGCGCAAGTTCCACGTTGAAGTACAAGTGATAGTCATTTGCCAGTCATCTGCTGAGCTACAGACAAAGCGCAAGGTGAGACTGTGCTCACTGGTGCAAATAAGAAGAGGTTGCCAAGACTTGATGTTTACAGGAACAATGAGAAAAGTCTTCAGGGAACCATGGTGACAAGTTCCATAAGATAACAGTACTCTTCTTCTAAAAATAGTTGAAGCTGGTGTTCTTTAATAAAAACTCCCATGTCAGTAAGTAAACCCAAAACCAGTTTACCAGCTGCTCAATTCACTCAGCATTCTACTGTCATTGCTATGACCAGAGAAAACATGTTCCTAGTAAAATAGCATTTCTTGTAGTGTTTTCTCTAGAAATTATCCAAGTTTCAAAGAATTTGAAACTATCCACAAGAGTAAGGGAGCAAAAGTAAAAGTTGTCCATGAAACACATATGAAGATATATCATTGATTAGTTAGACCTTGCATACACAGTTCACAGTGATTATGCTTAATACATTAAAAATCTAGTAGATGAAAACCTTTGTTATGACAGTGAGGTCTTCACTTGGTTGGATGCGTTCCAAATTGGAAAGGCAATCTCATCCAAAAACAATATCATGAAACATTCATGAAAAAATAATATTCAGCCACATATCTGGACATAGTGGCCCAGTGAAGTTCATATGTAAAATTAACCACCATAACTGTTGAGTTATTAAATGAATGAAAATAAAAATTATTCAAAGATTAAAATTCTTCTCTTGGATTTAGTAATTTCTCTTTACTTACCAATTATTTATATTGACTCACATAAACACACACATACATTTTATTTAATTGCTTCAGACCCACTATGATAGGTTCTCAGCCTTCTTTCTCATCTTCTCTGAGGACTTTATGGACTTCATTAGAATGTGCATCTCCATCATTGTTTAATTTAGTTAATTGCATTCTGAATCACCAGGGAAGAGCTTTTAAATTCTGCATCACATAACTAATAAGTTGATAGGTTTTTAAAATGCTACCTCCTTGTTATTTCTCATATTATTTGTATTCTCTTCTTCATTTCTAATTGTCATTAATTGTTTTCCTGAAGGAATTTATTATTGCTAATACATCATATGGACATAGAATAATAAAAAGGCCACTGCCTACACCATCCACACTTGACAAACTATTTTTAGATAGAACTGAGTTAATCATTTTGTATAATTCTAGTCCCGCAACTTCCTTGATAAGTAAATTAGTAGCACTCATTATCTATAATATAAGCTCCTTTGGTGATAGTTAAAAGCCTCTAAATCTTAACACATCTAATTTATCACTTTATATACTATAGAGTTTGGGTTACTCAATCAGTATTTTTTTGATAGTTAATTTGTTACTATTAGGTAAACACAATTTTCTTTCTAATTTAAACTTTTCTCTTGATGTTACTAAAATCATTATAGGTCTTTTAAGGTACCGGTAAATTAACTGGAATATACTGTAGAGACTGTCAAATAATTTATCAGTGTTCACATTTAAAATTTTCCCCTGAGCTTTATAATGCTGGATATAAAATAGTTTTAATATCACATGTTGACTAATCATCGTGATTTGCAAGATAGTCTTGTGCTTTGCTTTTATGAGACTGTCTTCACATGGACTTGGGCTATATCAGTGTTTTACAGCAATTTATTCCATCAGATGGAGATGAATCTACTTCATTTTTAAAACTTATTTATGTAGTGTGTGAAGATATGGACAGCTATTTCAAAGAGAACAAGAGACTTTATGATAGCCACTGTTGATTTCCTGTTGTCTTGCTTTGAAATTCTGTGTCCTTTGCATTGTTTTGTTCTGGTCTTCTTTGTTCTCTTCTGTTTTGTTTTACCTTCTTTAAAGTAAAAATTATTTATGTGGTAATTATTAAATTATATAAAATGTTGTGTTTTCATTTTGAAATACTTTTTTCTCTTTTTTACTTTTTTATTTTAAAAAGCAAAACAGAAAAAAGAATAGAAACGATACAGAATTTCAAAAAATAGTAGGAAGTTAACACTAATTAATACGTTGCGTATTGTTATCTTAGAAGTAGTTGTTCAGGTTACAAGATTTAGACACAGAAAATGATCAAACAAACAATGACAGCACAAACTGTCCTTTTGGATGAACTAACACAGATGAGTAGTATAGTTATCAATCTTGTATGTACATACATACATACACAGACACATGTATGTGTATAGCTATATACAATTAATCTTTCCCTTCTTCCTTCTCTCCTTTCCCCTCTCCCAGCTGTTCTTTCCTTTTCAACAGTGTCTTGTTTATTATGAACCAAATTCCACTGGCCTTGATGTATTCATACTTTGCACATCTGATTTTGATATTTTTCTTAAGATTTCTTCATTTATTAAATGTTGAGAAAAATATTAAGCATTTTCAAAACAAAAATAATGTTTTTTTGTTTATTTTTATGACTTCATAATTTAGCAGGAAATCATTCTCCTGGATTATAAATCAGAAACAGTATAGCTTGGCTTACTACCCAAATCACAGAAAGTATTCTATCACTGCAGTACACTGATATCTATCTGCAAAATTCATTCACATATACCACTGTACATGTATTTATGTGTGTTGGGCTGCTGTGAAGTCCACTTTAATATATTATTATGCAATCATGTGAGGTGTTTTAGGTTAATGTTGACAAGCCAGTAGTAAAACATGTTAAAATTGTATTTAAAACACAATACATAAGCATTTCTAATAATAATGATTGGTTATGTTGCTAGTTTATGATTTTGATATATTATACTTTTTATAATTATTTTAGGATATAGTGATTCTATTTGTTTAAAAATGTTTACTGTAAATGAGTACAGATTGTCACATTAACCAGTGTGTGTGGTAGGCTATACCATCTAGCATTGTGTACATATTTTGCATGATTAGACTAAAATAAGCTGCCTAATTACACATTTCTAGAATGAACATATAATTACACATTTCTAGAATGAACCTATATTATGGGAGTTTTGTAATGACTGTTTACAGTGGGATCATTTTTTAAATCTGTATCACCACTGCATATTTGATATATAAATTATAAATCCTCAAATATAATTAACACTTTAAAGTTTAAGTGACACATTTTTGTTATTTTCTCATTTATTCTATGCAATTCTAATTTATAATCCCTTTTTTTGGCCTTCCTATGATATTTGGGCAGTTTCTAGTAATCCATTTTTATTTATTCCACCTTTGCAATAATTTGTTTAAGCAATGAATTGTGGGAGAAGTGATGTTACTAGAATTTCAAGGATGAATTAGAAAAACATCTAAATGTATCTCTTAGCTTTTGAAAATTCCTGCTCTTAAAATACTTTTAGAGAAGTGTATGATTGGAAGAAATGCAAACCAGTATAATCTCTTAAGATAAAACTACTTTACTACACAAAGAAAATTTGAGATATTATCAAAGGTAAATATATGGGTCTGAAAAAGATGCAATATGGATGTTTACAGCAACATTGCATATAATAATGAAAAAGTAAATCAAAGAAAATTTGTATTACCTAATGAATGGATGAACACATTATCGTATGCACGTGGTATTGAAAAGAAAGCAATATTTGACAAACACAACAACATAGACAACCTCAAAAACATATTAAGCAAAAGAAATCAAACCCTATTGTGCTATGGGCACTAATGTTAAGCTATACTGTTTTCTGATGTGTTATATATACCATATGTATTTCCATTCGTATGATATTCTGGATATGGAAAATCTATTGTGAAACAAAGCTAATCAATAGTTCAACAGAGACAGTCACTACTTGAAAAGAATACAGACTCCGCAAAACCCTGAGGAAATATTTTAGATGAGATCAGGTGTGCTCAGGATGGCCTGACGGAAGGCATGAGGAAATATTTTAGAGTCAGAACACCATTCTAAACTGATGGAGGGTGACACGCAAGTCACCCAATTACAATCTGTTAAGAATGAGAGCATATTATGGCTTTAAGCATCTCTGTTTTTTTCCTTATCTCTTTTTATTGAAATGTGCTATGGTCTTATTTCATCTTTGCAAAGTTCAGATGGTTAAATCTTTACATTTCAAGTGACAAAATTAGGAGAAATTTGGAAGCAAGGATTTTGGGATGTGATTAACTCATGGGATTCATGGGCTCATTTGAGACCTCAGAACCCCCATTAGATGTCCCTTCCAATCTTTTGATGAGTTTGAAGAACTGCACCATTTCTGAACCAGAATGAGAGATCTCTCCAGACACTGACTCTAGCAGGGTTTCAGTTTTAGACTTTTTAGCCTCTACACCATGGGAAATGCAAGTTTTTTGTTTATGTCACACAATCTATGTATTTTGTTGAGGCAGTTAGATGAAGTATGGCAGAAATAAACCCTGAGCCAGTGTACTGACAAGAAGTGAGAGTGTCATGGCCACAGATTGGAAAGGCCTCAAGCAACACAAGGTCAGCAGCCAGGACTGGAAGACATGGATGTGACAGAGTGGAGGTTATACTGCCTCCATCTTCTCTTCTCCTTTCCCAGGGTTAAGACACATGTCATGTACTGTCCTGCATCTCACCCAGCTCACTCCACAGATAATGAAATTTATGACTTCATAGAAGATTTTCTAAGTATTTCTGAATTTTAGTAATACTTTTACACCCAGCCAGGAATAAACATTGTACATATTACCAATTTTTAAACTTGCTTTGTCTCCTCTACATTCTATATTCTTCTTTCTTTCTTTTTCCTTCTTTGTACATTTGTTCTTTCTCTCTTCTAGTTGATGTCCTTTTCCTTTCTCTTACTTTTCTCTCTTAATCAGCAATAAGGATCATTGTCACTTGATTTGACCCAGTTTTAAGGTGATTTACATCTATATGTTAAATTTTCGGTTAGTGTGGCTAGGAGTTTGGTTAAAAGAAATGAAGAGTCAATAATTCAATGTTTTGAATATAGTAGGATAAAATTTTCTTATCATCTGAGCAAAATTTTTAATTAAGACAAATAGAAATCCCTAAAATAATCATGGTTTTGGATTAGAATCAATATGATAAATTAAGGATAGATATGTACATTTGTGTGTGTGTTGTACACCTTTGTGTATATGCACGTATTGTAATAAACTGGAGCTCAAATTTTAGTTTACAAATGCAGTTTTCACTAAATGAAAACAGAGCTTCTTGCTAGTAATAAATAATGGATAAAATAAATATTTGACCCATATGTATTCAATCGGAAAATCCTGGGCAGATAAAAGAAGGGAGGGAGGAAGGGGGAGAAGAAGAGAGAGACAGAGGCAGAGAGGCAGAGAGACAGAGACAGATACACAGAGAGAGGTAGAGAGATAACAGAGAGACAGAAGGTAAAGATGGAAAGAGAGAGAGAGAGTTCTAACCATACTTCTAACCTTATGTCTTTAGTCTACACACATAATTTTGCCATTATCTTTTCAGAAAAAGAAAATTTGGTAGTTTCAGTGGCTACTAATACTGACAACCTAGATCTCAACAGCAAACTCCTCCTGGGCTCCTCCACAAGAGTTCACAGGTATTCAGCCCATGCAGGTCACTTGGCCAACTCTTGACTCCCTGTTTGATTTTTAAGTCTCTCCAGATAGTTGTCAAGAGTTTTATATTGTAACCAAAACAGAGATAAACTTCACTTTTTCCCTTGTTTATATGTCTTACATAATATGAAAATATAAACTTTGATACTACTTTAACATGTTAAAGATTTATACTGGAAAACTTTTTTGTATTATTTGAGAATTATTAACCTGAATTAAACACTATAAAATGATTAGAAGTCCACACATATCTATATCTATATCTATATCTATATCTATATCTATATCTATATCTATATCTACATCTATCTGTATCCATATCTCTATATATCATACACAATAATTATTAAAATTAAGATTTTTTTGAAAAAACATAGTGGCTTAGGAAATAAACAACATACCACCAACAAAATATTGGTCAAAATTTAAAAGAATGGATTCAAAATATTTTTGATTTAAATAGATTTAAAAGATAGTATATCCAAATTTACAGGGAAAAAACAGCATTGAATGGAAAAGGTAAGAGTGAATGTTTCTTTATTTTGACTCAGTAGTGCAGTAGAGTTTTTGTCCTGTTTAATGAGTCTGGAAAAGTAAACTTACATATAGACTGTGGAGAAAGAATGAAAAATCCTATTGGTTAATAGATGGACTATTTATATTCATAGATAATAGATTTTACCAAAAAGAATCCATTAGCAAAAAGATTCACCAAGTTCTGAAGACAGAACTCTGGAAACCAGAGAAATGGAGTTGGTGCTGTGATTGTACTTGATCATACCTTTTAAAAACTACTGGAAGTGATCTGTGGGATGAGTTAGATAAAGCTTTAAGATGTGGGTTAGATAAGTCCTGGAATGCTGAAGCCAAGACTACTGAGATTAGGAGATAATAATGTTGAAAAATGCTGACAGTAAAGGCCAGGGTTAAGGGGTTTTAGTTGGGAAAAATAATTTCACTGACTGTTGCACTAAAAGCCATCAATGTTATTTTCTAGCAGAGAATGTGGCCATATTTTGTCAATATCCTAAGACTGCAGAAGACTGAAATTAATTAATTTGACAAAGCATATTTTAAGAAAGTCCAACATTCAAGCTGTAGCATGGGTATAACTTGTTGCATTTAGCCAAATTTATAGTGAAACTCAGGGACAAAAGGTTGAGCAGAAAAAAAATCCAAAAAGCTCAAATTTGGCCCAAAGGAACTACATAAATAGAGTGAAATGAAGTGTAGGGTGCAAGTAAATTAATATTCTTTTTTAAAAACCTAATAACTTTGGAGAGAAGATAGATGTCTTGAAGGCATCTAAGGAATGACCCCATGTATCACAGGATGGAAGGTCCGAAAGTGTAAAGATTTCATTTGAGAACAGTCAGTAGGACCCATAATTGAAAAATTCCACTAGGAACTTTGTTTCTCAGGATTTGTTTCTCTGAGTTTAGGCATCTAGACATTTGGAGGCCTCTTCAGCCCTGATCCAAGGGGGCCAGGCTACTACTCGAACTGACAGCAAAGCTTGGCATTACCAACATGCATGAAGAATACAATTATGTATTCATAGATTTCAAATGAAGGTCTGGAAATACTGGGAATGTACAATGGAGACAGTTATGTATGCACCTGCTAAGTGATGGTGAAAGAGCATCTTGGGCCTCAGATAGTGGAAAATGCCATAGATGTGGATCATCTCCAGAGAAAGGTATAATCAGTGAGCGGAACTCGGCTAAAACTGAGCTCACATGGACAGTAACCAGTAAAGTCTTTGAAGTTCACATCTCACCATGACATGCCCCAGATGCTATACACGGAAATACACGACATACATGCTTTTCTTGCTGGGTTTGGTCTTGCTTTGGTTTAATTCTTTTATATTCTCCTATGGTTCCCTTTTGAAATGGGACTGTTTGTTTATGCTATGTCAATTGTTGGAAGTACTTGACAGTCTTTTTTATTGTTATAGGGACTGATAGTAGAGGATTTGCTATGACTCTTGAAGAAGTCTTTGGAGTTGGGTTTTAAGCAAAGATGAAATTTAAAACTGTGGAGACTCTTGGAGATTCACTAAGTGCATTTTCTACCTATGAAATAGACATGAGTCTTATAGGGGCTATGAGTAGAAAGTTATGCCTTAGTTCTAAAATATTCTTCCAAAACCTCATGTATTCAGATACAGGGATTTTGCAAAGTATTTAGGTCATTGGAGAAGTATATATTCAGTGGGTTAATGTATCCATGAAGTTTTAGCGACATGTGTTGTTAGGAGGCAGATTGATTGGACCATAAACTATGTCAACACTTTGGAAAAGAATTGGAATTTTTTTCTACTAAATGTACTAGTCTTACAGTAAAATAACCCAAACATTCATTAAAAATTGGATAGAAAACAAATTTTTAAAAATATTCTTAATGATATACTACTCAGTATATAAGAATAAATACCAGTACATACACATACATGGATCAATCTCAAAAAAATTTTTTGGGGTCTAAGTCACAGCATGATTGCAATGATTTTCTTACCACCTTGAAGACAAGGTACTTTACAATTGTTTTGTTTCTCTCCATTTGTCACTGTGTTGGGCGGTTAAAGTTGGAAATTTTTCGTGCGTGGAGGAGCAAGGCAAGGTCAGTCTAAAAATAAGCTGTTACAGTCCAAGATTTCTAGGCAAAGGGATATAACATTACCCCAACCTGCAAAAATGTACAAGTAAGTGCAATCCAGTGGTTGAGCAGTTCCTTTCCTCCCATCAGGAGAAGGGCTCTACCTGATCTCAGCTTTCTCTGTATTGTGTCTTACCTTTATTTCTTCATCCTCTTTCTGTCTTTTACCCTATGAGCTTCCAAAGCTCTGATAGACACTGCTTACTGGTGCCCAAACAGGGACTAGGGTAAAAAGAATTAGTCTATTAGGGGACACTTCTCATTGTGAACGCAAATGGAAGAGAAGTGTATTAATACCTTCAATACTAATCATAGAGGTTTACTAATGTTGGTATCTATCATAAGGTGTAAAACTTCAGGCAAGAGAAAAATGAGCTCATGAGGGCCAAAGAGAAAAATAGGCTCATGAGAAACAAAAGAGAGAGAGAGGTATATTGATTTTATCAGGTGTTAAACATGAGAGAAACAAATTATCAAGAACTACCAATGTATATCGAACTGTTTATTTTTTTCTTGATATCTGTATTAACTTTACTTTTGAGGATTTTCATTAAGGAATGCTTTTATGGCTTTAAGTTTGTTGGGATGACCACAAAGAGTTTGGCTCAAAGTGCTATTATACAATCAAGTGTGGAGCAGGAAAAATATGGCAGAACAACAGCCCCACCAAACAGTGGGGTTCTAAGGCATGAAGAGCTTCCCCAAGATGGCACAACCTGGCCCTGCTTGGTGTGGTAGGTTGGATTCAGTGCCACAGGTGGCTCAGCGAGGCCCATGCCATGGAGTTGGTGCTTGCATTCCACTGCAGGATGAGATGCGTGGGCAGAAGTAAAAGCTTGGCAGGCTCTGCCTCCCAGGTGCTGGGACAAAAATTCTCCAGGACCCCGCCAAGCTTTGAGACTACTGGTCCACTGGAGCCAGCGCATTTGGCTCAGAACTGTGAGAACTGCAGTAGCATGACTGCAGATGAAGTGACTGCCACATGCAGAGAGTGGGGTCCCATGACAGGCAGGAGCTACAGCAGAAGGCAAAAATGATGAATGAGAGCCCTGGGCTCCTAAATGTAGAATACAGTTATTTTTTTCCTATACCTAAGACTGACAGTGGTCCAGCCTGTACAAGTACTGTCTCTCAAAAGTTTTGTAAAACTTTTCATGTTTTCCCTAACATGGGAATTCCTCATATACCTTAAGGTCAAGGAATTATTTAATATACTCACTGCATACTCAAAATTCAATTACAAAAACAAAAAGGGGAATCCTTCCCTACAAAATTTATACCTTACAATAGACATCACTTGACATGATAGGCTATTAATTTTTTAAATCCTTCTAGCAGTGGGACTACAGCAGGAGAAAGACAATTCAATCAGGTAAAAGAAAACAAATGCAAAGCATCCTTTGAAAGTTCACATTGGATAAAGGAAGGATCTCAGTCAAGTGCTGATTTGGGATTGAGAGTATTCTGGTATCTTCCCAGAGAATATTGAATCTGTGTGCTGTCTGGTTCCTTCAGAGATCCAGGTCTGAAGAAGGAGTTGATTCCATCTTTCAAGAAGCTGGCGTTTAGTCCTGTTATAACAGTGATGCCTTGGTGATCATGCCACAGCCAATAGACTTTGAAGAGTGGGACTAGATCCAACCTGGGGCCAGTTGAAATCACTGACCCAGAAAGCCCAGAAGAAGTGGAAATGAAAGATGTGAATAGGTGTTATAGTGTTTGGAGATAACTGAGATAAAAGTTATGTGAAAGAAGAGGGACACAAAAGTTACCAGTATTCTTTAAAAAACACAAAAATTATATATTAATTATTGATAAAAGTTGTTATTCCTTCCAAATTCTTCTTGTAAGAGATCTTTGCTCATCAACTGACAAATAATTCTGAATAGTCTATTATAATTAAAAACTTCAAAATTATGAAAGAGTTACTACAATTTAATCTGGTCAAAAATATATTTGAATGTACCTTGATTTTGTAAGATGTTTGTTTGTCCAGTCTGTTAAGTTGTATACTTGTTTATTTATCTGCTTATCCATTGTGTGAACAGCTGCTTTCTATTTGATCCCAATATTTTTTTTCTCTTTTCCCTTTTACTTTTAAATTTTTGAATCATTTGTTCATAATTTAATTTGGTTTATAGATTTAAAGTTTGCTTCCACCTGGGTTGCCAGATGGTTAAAAAGATATCAAATTAGGTCATTAAAAATTGTTTAAATAATTAAACAAAAATCCCTCTGAGTGGAGAGTAATTACTGGACTCCAATTGATGAATAAGAAATCATCTGCCTGAAAACATTATTCAGTTCTTTTTCATTGATAGGAGGTCCCAGTGATCTCCAAGACTTTATCAGTGACACCCCAATAGATGTTAGTAAAATGTATTATTGAAATATGTTTGCATTGGTCATCATCAAAAGGATTATGTTTTCCAGACAATAAGACTTTTGATTTAAAGATTTCTTGTACAAAGTCTTTTGCATGGTTATGACAATTGATTGTGATTGTTATTATTTTTATAGTGTATGGAATGTATTCATGCCTGCAGATGTGTGAGTCTTCCAAAGTGTGGAGCAAGGATTATTTTTAGTGATAGACTTTTCTTTCAGATTCAGACATCTGCCTTTAACAAAAGCTTATATGATGTACATCCCATTAAAAGATAAGTGAGGTAAAAACTTCTTAAGTATTAGAGATGAATAATTAAAAGGGTTATGCTATGTCAAAAAAGAAATTTTAGTATGTTATAAAATGTCATCACGAGTGTCATGCTATGATATTATGTATAGCTTTTGATTTCTGATTTTCTGTGTAAAATATGCAGCCATTAATATTCTATTGATATTAAAGTATTAAAACATCCAAGATTGTTAGAACATAATGGTTCTAGTTTGTGTTATACGATCCTTGGTATTTAGATAAGATGGTAATACTAAACTTACTGTCTTCATTACAATATAATGTCATTAAATTTCTCTGCTGGATGTTAAAAAACTGAGATTTGGGAACCAAAATCTTGAAAGACACAGGCTAAGAGGACAACCAATATTTTGATCCCAATTGTTTGAGGTCAGTGAGGACACACGACATAAGAGAACCTTTAATGCAACGTTCCATCACTTGGTGAGCTCCTGGTCTTCTGACCAAGGAGATTATGGAACTAACAGAGAGAGATGATTATGATGTACAGTTTGCCAAGGGGGAATCACCCAGGGAGAAAATATCTCCCAAGCTTTCATATAAAGCAACTTAGTCAAACAATGGCTATTACTCTTCCAGATGGCTGACACTGACGATAGTACTAAGAGCTGCTGTGCATGGTTCCAAAGAAATTCCTGAGGAGATTTAACAGACCTTGATGGACAGAAAAAAGTTAACTAATACGGGGCTCATTTTAATTTGTTCTTGAACATCCAGCAGAAAAATACAGCCACAAATAGGAAACTGTCTTCAGAATCCTCCAAACACAGCTCCTCCAACTTCAACTAACCACCCATCACTTACTACTACAAAACCAAAAAAAAGGGGGGAGATGTGGAGAGCAGCTGGGGCTGAAAAATGATCACATGTGCTGGGGCTAGGTAAGGACAGTCTGAAAAACAAGCTGCTGCAGAACAAGGCTGCTAGGCGAAGGAGCGTCTCATGACATCAGCCTACACAAATGTATGAATAGAGGTGCTACAGTGGTTGAGCAGTTCCTTCCCCCCATTAGGAGAGAGGGCTCTGTCTGACCTCGGCTTTCTCTATTTTGTCTCTTAACTTTATTTCTCCATCCTTTAGCCACCCTTCCCGGCAGGAACTTTGAAAGCTGCACTTCAGATTTTCTTGAGGTGGTATGTCACCAACAGTTTGAAGTTTTAAAGAAGGCTATCTAAACTGCTCAAGCTGACGCAACGTATCAATCAAAACAGACAGAATTCTACTGCAGTGATTAGATTTAGGAGAGTCCAACAGTACAGAGGTATAAATGTGATATGTATTTAGCGGAAACTTCACTTGGAATTTAGACTTTTGATCCTCTCCCATGCTGGTGTCTGCAGGGCAGCATTCAACTCTGCCTGATGCTGAGCCTACCGGTGAACTGCAGCCCCCGCCAGCACAAGGCTGAGTGCGTCGTGTTAACAGCGTCTTTTGGATTCAGGTTCCAATAAATGTTATAAGGATCTCCTTTATTATTAAATAAACTTTATATTGCACGATTTTGCCCAGCTTTAGGCTAAGGTAACGTTCTAAGCAAAACGCATCTAAGGAAAGCTAGGCCAAGCCGCAATATTGGTGATTACTTGTATTAAATGTATTTTCAAATTAAAGTATTTTCAATTGCAGATGGGTTCAAGCCATGTGCAACCTCATTGTAAATCATGAAACTTCTGTGTTATATGAATTTTGCAACATAAATAGTCTGGAGTAAAAGTTTATAAGCATTATATTAAGTAAAAGATCAACTTTTGGTTTTTATTACTTGGTATTTACTTATTTAAATTTATGTTTTCCTGATAAAACTATATATTTAATTCAGAAAAATGAAATACTGTGCATTCATTTACCATATGAGAAATAAAATCTTTGGTGCCCAATCTATCATCATGCGATAGAGCAAAATATCTGCCAATTTTGTTTGCTTCTCTAGCCTTAGAATACATGATCTTTAATACTCATAAAGCTTCTTATAAATTATAAATATGTTTTTCTCCTTTGTATCTATTAATCAATGCTGCATTCTTATAGTCTCTTTGTTTGTTCCAAGTTTTTTGTCATATGAGCCTTGATTTACTTTGTTAGTTAAACAGAGGTAACACAGTGTACAGTAAATGTGGTTTAGTTACTTTAATGTGTAAATTTTTCACCCAATGGATGGCAGTTTAAAGAGACCTAAATATTTTAACATTCTGAAGCATTTCCTGTTAAGGCAAAAAAATGATAGAATGTCATCATACCTTAAAATTCATTATTATACAATATCACTAAATAATATATGCTGTTTTATAAGTATATTATTAAAACTTTATATAACCAAGATCTTATCTACTTTGTATTCCTAAAAATTTATATACTTATTGACCACATATATCAGCTTTTGTAAACATTTCACAGTATTAGAGCAAATATTTCTTATCAAAGACAATGAATTTTTGTTTCTGAATTTACGCAGGGGTTTTACTGAAACCTAGCAATTTGTCAGATTCAGATATTTTAATTGGCCACTTACCTTTTTTGAACTCTTTCTTTTGCTTTTGTTCTTGAGAATTATAAGTAAGGCTCTAGCATCTGTGCCTAATTTATTTGGTAAATTAAAAAGGTAAATATTAATTTCCTTACTCAATGACTATCCCCAAATCAATCATAATTACTAGAAACTTACATTATTACCATTTGCATTAATATAAATTTTGCATTACAATGGGTTAATATGCAAATAATTTAAGCTAGTCCACTAAAAATATCATTTCTGTCAGTATTTGCTCAATAAAGAGGACTATTTCCAACTACTTGTATTAGAGACAATGTAGAAGTTTATATGTAATTAATTTGTTTTATCTTCTCATATTTCATTTCATTTGGATTTAAGGTAACTTATGGCTTTGTGCTATAGTGTTTAAAATCACAAAATTTGTTTCCATAAAACTTTGTCTCCCTAAATATTTATTTGCCTCCATAAGTAACCATCTTTATCCTAAGAAAAGCTAATATGTACAACTCTCCCCACAATTAACTTTAAAAACTCTGTGTGAAGTTATGTAATGTAAATAATACTTTTATACTACACACAAAAAAAAATAAAAATTGATTAGGCAAGGACTTAGTTTACAGTCATGCAACTGCCAAATGTTGAGGCAGGAATTCACATTTAAGTCTTATTTATACCTTAATTAATAAAACAGAGAAAGTAGATATTGAGTTCCATTTTTTTCTTTTATTTATGTTTCATCTCTAATGGTTAACTGTCCAGAAAGAAATATCAAAGTATAAAATGCAATTCACAAAATAACACTAAAAATTACTACAGGAGGTAATGCTTATGTTCCCTTATTGTCATAATATTCCTCAAGGCAAAGCTTCTGTGCTGTGTCCATTTTAATGGCAAAGGTATTGACTTAATAAGTGCACAAGAAAGAGCATCAGTGGTGATTTTATTTCATGCACTGTGGGGAGTGCTCACACTGTCTGTGTGTGTGTGTGAATGTGGTTGTAAGAGAAACTACCAATATAACTGTGGTAACTTGTCACTGTGGCTCGGGAGATGCAGTTACATTTTGTAAATTCAATTACCTTCTTCTTTAAATGTCAATGGGAATAAAGGTAGTAGTTCACAGAACTCTGAGTGAATTCTTAAGGGCTTAATAGAATGAGTGGGTTTTTTTTTTTTATTTTTTTGTTTCTTTTTTTGTACCAAGGATCAAACTCACGACCTTGTGCTTGCCAGGCAGGCACTTATGCCACTGAGCTAAATCCCCAGCCCAATGAGTTATTTTTATATGTAGTATAATTTATGATTTCAGATGAAACATAAATTAATCTTTGCAAATATAGTAAATGTACAACCTAAATATCTAACAGCAACCGCTGGCAAATTACAAGTAAGAAAATATAAACCACTTTTCAATCAGGAGATTGATTTCCTCAATATTTATCGAAGTTCCTCCTGTGATTTCAATCTGGACAGGGTATTCAGTCATTGTTCCTCTTTGCATTTCTCTTGGCTATGACAATTTCTCAAGGTTTTCTTTCTCTCTTCCTTTAATGACCTCAAAAACTTTGAGAAGTATTGATTGGAATGTCTAATGCTGGTGATCTCTATGACGTCCCTCAGTGAAGGTCAGTGTGGCATTTTCTTATGATTAGACTGGGAAAGTGAAGTGTTGGGAAGGAAACTAGAGGTTTTCATCATCCTCTCTGCAGGTCTCTCTGCCTTGTCGCTGTGATGCTGAATTGATCCTTTGCCTATTTTCATGTTTGTCAAAATTCTCCTCTTGACAGTAACTCCAATAAACTCTGAAACAAAATATGCATGGCGCATACTTAAGAGTGGGAAGGGTCTTCTTCCCTGTCTTGAAGGCGGGTGTCTGTTAAACTATCTGAAAGTTTTCTGTTTGTCTCTTCTGGTCTATGCACAAAAATCAACGCCAGAATTTTTGCCTTGAGCCTTGTGGAGAGCAGCTTTCTCAAATGGAATGCATTGCCTATGTGCAGTTCTGTTGCCTTTGGTCTGAAACATACTCTGTGCCCCATGTTGTTTAGATCAACAACTTTTCTCACTATTTCTCTAAAATGAGGTTCCTTCATAAATTTGTGATAGACTATTTTGTCATTGTTTCATCCTGGCACTCCAACATCTATGTCACTTTATTTTTGTTTAAGTATATTGAAATTCAGTGTTTCTGCTGTCAAGTTGTATAGATTTTGAATGGATACAGAATATTGTGTGTCGATTATTATAGTCTCATATGGAATTATTTCACAACCTTTAAAAGACACCTTGTTGACCCTTTCAGCCTGTCTTCTATTATCCTGATTCCTCAGACAGAGTTGATATTTCTGTTGTCTCTATAGTGTTGTTTTCCTAAAGACCCATACATTGAAATAGTTCAGGTTGCACCCTCTTCTGACTGCATTCTTTCATGTAGATATGTGATTATGTTTCATTAAAATTTTTATGTTTGATTGCTCATTTTTAAGATGTATTAGTTATTTTTCTCCCATCCAAGTTCTAACCAGGCCCGACACTGCTTAGCCTCCGAGATCAGACGAGATCGGGTGCGTTCAGGGTGGTATGGCCGTAGACTAGTTGTTTTTCTCATTGCTGAAACAAAATGCTTGACACTCAAACTTAAAAGAGAAACTGTAGCTAGTATACCGTTTGTAGAGGTTTCAGTTCATAGTCAGCTGGCTGTGAGGCAGAGGGGCATTGGCAGAGAACCATCACAGAGGAAAAGTAGTCTATGGCAGAGAGAAGGTAGCGAGCTACAAGCAACAAGCAAGAACACTGCCTTCTTTCCATCCCTTATATCTTATCCAGATTACCTGTCCTTAGGGAGAGTAACACTTAACCCAGTGTGGGTAACCCTTAATTCTACCCAGAAGTCAGCAGACTAATTTAGTAATCACACACTCTAGATTCAGCTACTTTCAAAACCCCCCACCTATGGCTGTATGAAGCTTTGAGGGGACATTTAGATATTAGTCATAACAATAGGTAAATAATGTTCCTTATCACAATCCATCCCAATTGATTTGTCAACACATCTATTGAAAGACATTTTTATTGCATCCAGATTTTTGTGGTTATGAATAAAGCTGCTATAAAAATTGAAGCAAAAGGTTTTGTGTGGATGTAATTTCCTGAAGTCAGTTGAATAATTCTTGTAAGGTAACTGGCCTTTTTGTTCCTTTGTAACAATTCACCACGTTTTCTTTCAAACTAGCTCAATCCTTTGGAATGCACATCAGAAATTAGTGATATTTTCTCCATTTCTAACTTCTCATTAGTGTATGGGAATATTAGACATTGTACTAGGGGCACAATAGTATTTCATTTTGTTTTGAACTTGTGATTCCATAATAGAAAGTGATATTGAGCAGGTTTCTGTATGCTTAGTATCTCTAAGTATTCTTTGGTGAGATAAATTGTACTCATTTTATGCTTATTGTCATTTTTTCATAAAATAAGAATTCATTGCTAATTTTATACAAAGTTCCCAGGCTGATATTTGTCTTACAAATAATTTATATAAAGTGGTGGCCCGTGATTATATAGCAATTTACCAAAAAATAGACTGTTTTAATCCTAACAGTGTTTATATTATTTTTATTTCATAAATTGTACTTCTGGTACTTTTTAAGAACTTATCGATCATTCAAAATCAATTACATTTTCTAGTATTTCTCTTCTATTCTATTTTGCTACAAATGTTGTCCTTATATGTTTTGCATTTTGATCTAAATTCTTTTTGAGCTGATATTTGTGAAAGATGCTATACTTGCATCTAGTCTAGCCTTATTGTTTTACATACGGCTATCCAAGTGTTAAAAAGTCATTTGCTGAGAAAGTTCTTTTGCTCCTTTTGAAAGACTGATGATGGGTTCATTCTTGAACTCTTTATGCTATTCTTTAATCAATGTGGCAAAGTTTTTACAAAAAATATTCTTAAATATTACAGCTCTTTAATAATTTTGAGATAGAAATATAGGAGTCTCTATCTTTATACATTTTCTTTTGTGGCATTTTGAATATTATAGCTGTTGCTCTTTCACATAAACTTATTTTCAATTGGGCAACATCCCCACAGGAAAACTCTCAGTGTTTTGATTGGGGTCTTGCTGAATTTACAAAGTAAATTCAAAACAATAGATTCTTGAAAATATTGAGTCTTCATGGACATATACATGGACTAAATTTCAGTTTAATTACATTTTTAAAATTTTTTACCAGTGCTTATATTTTTCCTCATTTTACAGTGTGTACTTTCTCAAACCCCAACATAATCATTTCTACACTGCCTTTTTATACTATATTGTATTTTAGAATTAATAAATCCATTTGTTCATTGATTACATATACCAGTACATAGAAAAATTATATTTGTATATTCAACTTATATTTAATGACCTTGTAATAATTATTTTCATTTGTCTCAAAAGTTTGTCAAAAAAGTGGTGTTTTTCATATAAACAATAATGTCATTTGTGAAGGAGTGTTCAGTTTTTTCCAGTTCTTACCTTCTTTCATTACTAATAGTGACAATTTGTGTGATTTCTTTTTCTGTTTTGGGTTTGCCTGGCTATTGGATTAACAATTTACTCTTCTTTCCAAGGAAACAGCTTTTTGTATATAATGACTTCTTACTGATTTCTTATTTACAGTTTTATTGATATTCACTCTAATTTTCTATAGTTCATTGTCTTCTGCTTGCATAAGGTTTTGTGTTATTTGCAGTTTCCTGAAGGTCATGCTTATATATTGATTTTAGTTGTTTTTCTAATATATGCATTCAATAAACACCTTTCTAGTCACATTTTATTTTTGCATTTTGTAGATTTTAAAACTCTCAAATGAGAAAGAGCATAGTAGAATGGAGACAATTCTGCATGCATGATGCTCAGAACATGCTTTTAGGATTTGTGACTAATCAGAAATGGGGAATTGAGATGAAAAGAAAACCCAAACACTGAAAGGCAAGTTGAAAGAGAAGCTCATTAGATGACATCTAATATGAGGGAAGTTGAGATAAAGCAGCAGGGCCACCTTGCAGTCCCAGGACCAGCCATGTCCAGTCAACACAGAACCTTGGGAAAGTACTTAGCAGCCTAAGGGCAGGTGCTGAGTGCAGCAGTGGATTCTGGGCTGCTTCATGCCACAGTGCCCAGTGGCCACCTGGCCTAGCTCTCTTCCAATGGGAGACAGAGCCCAGCAAGTGAGACATTCAACGTGATTCCCAACCATGAACGTGAGAGACAACTGTAAGACGACTCATAAAAACACTAAAGTGGAAATTAGAAAGTAGAGAGATATTCTCTCTTCCTGGATTAATACTGTCAAATTACCAAAAATAGTATGCACATTAAATGCAGTTCAATTAAAATACCTATCACATTTTAGGTGAAACTAGAAAAGAAAAATCCAAAAATTTAAATGGAACTAGTAGGGATCCAGAGTAACAAAGCAATCTTAAGCAAAAAGAGCAAAGGAGAAGGGCCTAAAACACAGATTTCAAATTATACTACACACCTCCATTAATAAAAACAGAATGTTACTGTTATAAAAAAGTGGTCACAATAGTTAATCAAGTAGAACTGAGGTTATAGAAATGATGCCAAGTGACCTCTGCCATTTCATTTTTTATAAAGGAACCAAAAATCACAGGCTGGAAAAAAGATAATCTTTTTGACAAATGGTGCTGGAAACACAAATACACAATGACCCATATCTAAACCCATATCTCTCCTCCCAGACTAAAATAAAATTCAAAATGGATCAAAGACCTAGATATTGAAAAGAAAACATTGATTATCCTGGAAAATAAAATGGTACAGTGTGCTGACACATCCATAAACAATGACTTTGAAGAGAAACCCAATTACAAAGAAATAATACCAAAAAAGAGAAAAACTGGGTTATATCTAATTGAGATCTTCTGTACAACAATTCAAACAACCAAAAGATAGAAATGATAATTTAAATAATCAGAATTTTTTCCAGCTTCTCCTTGGACAGAGGACTGATACACAAAATGTATTAAAAATTAAAAAAAAAAAAACTAGAACCTAATATATAAAGGACCTAATTAAAAATGGATGAATTAATTATATAGATAAATAAAAAGGAAGCACAAATGGCAATAAGTATGTGAAACAAAGGTTCATCACTGTTAATCCTTAAAAACTGCAAATTAAAAGCACTTTTGACTCCATACTACTACATTGAGAATGTCAATAAGAACTCTCAAGAAACCATATCCTCGCAAGCTGGCTGGTAAAGAAAACTCTTCTATATTGCTAATAGGAAAATAAACTAGTATAGGCACTATGGAAATCAGTATGAAAAGTTCTTAAAAAAAAATTGAAATTTCATTTGTCCCAGCTATCTTTTCTTCTGAGTACATTCCCAAAAGAATCAAATTTATCAACTTCTAGTGACACAGGTGTAACTGTTATTGTAGCCACACAATAAAACTCTTTTTCCACACAGGAAAAAATGGAAGTGCCTGTACCTGCAGCAGTAGATGGATGAATAAGGAAAATGTGTATATGAATACAGTCAGAAGACTCTGGTCTTTAAAAACAGTAATATGCTTTGCAATGACATGAATGAATCTGGAGCAAAATATGCTAAGTTAAATAAAACAGATACAGAAAGAAAGAGAGAAAAAATATGTATATATATATATATATATATATATATATATATATATAAAACTTCAAAAATACGTTAGATTCTTATAATTTTTCTCCATTTATCAAGACTTATCAAGTTATTCTCAGGAGCATAAGCCATTCAGAAATTCATTGTTTAATCACCAAGGACTTTGAATATTCTAATGGTCCTTCCTTTACTGATTTCAAAATACATCAAACTTTTGAGGAACAACTTTGATCTATACCAAAACAAGGATTTAGAGATTATTAATCAATAAGTTCTATCAATGTTTTCCTGAAAAATTTCTTCATTAGATCCTTCATCAGTTTTTAATAATAATTTTTGCTAATTGCACAATTCTGCTTTGATGTTTTCTTTCGTAATTTTTTTCTTTTCAATACATTTAATATTTTATTACTATTATAGTTTACAAAACTTGTAAGAGAACCCTATGCTTGTTCCTATACAAAGTTATTTTTTATTCCTCTGACTTCTTTCAAGATTCACTCTTTTAGAAAATTTGACATAATTTGGATATGATATGTCTACACACAAACTTTTTTTTACTTGCTTTGCTTGCTGATACTTTGATATTTTCTAAGGTTTGGGACCCATTGATTAGTTCTAGCACTTCAAATGTTTATGCTTTGTCCTTATACTAATAAGACACTGTGTCCTTATTCCATAACACACTGTTACCGGGACTCAAAGTTGATATCTCAGAAAGTTGAGGAATGAAACTGTAGACAGGAGAAGCAAGCTGCAAGTTGGGAAGTTTATTGAAAAGACAAAAGAAAAGCTCCCACTCACTGGGAAGAGACCTGATCAGTTTGCTAGAAAGTTCTTTGTCTGTGAGATTTACTCAGCATACAACAGATACTTATCTCAAATGACCCTGTAGGTTTAAACTAATCAATTAGGACTGAAGGGGGTTCCTGTTGCAGAGTTCAAAATTATAGTTCTCAAGATTCCCAAATTCCTGGAAAGCTAGCCTGGCTGCAGTGAGTGGCTGGCTTTTGGGGGCATTTGGTCCAATGGTGGAATTACTTCCTGGAGTCATTGTCCTAACTGCCTTCCAGTATATTTACTCCTATCCTTATGTTACGCCATTCACAGCTTCCAGGGTTTTTTTTTGACAGTCTATTCTACTGTTTTAAATTTTTTATCTATAAATTTTAGTCTTATAAATCAATGATCATGCCTTTGAACTTATGATTTCTTTCCTTCATGGCCAGTCTACTAATGAGACTATGGAAAAAGTTTTTCTTTTCTGTAAGTGTTCTTTACATTTCCTTTGTGTTTTTTCTTAGGTTTCTTTTACCTTTGATGATATTTTCCTTCTGTTCCTTCATTTATCCAATTTTTACATTGGAATTCTTTTCATATTAATTGTAACTATTTTATTTTCTGATGACTCTAAAATTCCTGTCTTATCTGTGTCTAGTCAAATTTATATTTTGTGCTTTATCTTACCTTCTAAAAGTATTGACTGTCAAAAATGATGCATTGTTTACAAGTATGTGAGCTTGAATAAGCCTTCTTTTGAAAATTTGGGTTGTGGATTTAGATCCTTTGCACTAAGCTACATTCCTAATTCTTTCTATTTATTTGTTTTATTGATGACCATGATTCACTAAATTGTCAAATTGCCCAGTCTGGGATGGTAACTGTGATCCTCTTGGCTGAACCTCTTCAAGTATTTATATTACATGTGTTTGCCACTATGCCGCACTCAAATATACCTTCAAAGTGAAGATTTTTCCTACTTCAGAGTTTAGAACGAACATTTATGTTGGGATCAATAATGTTTTGAACTTTCCAACAAGTCCCCTGCAATTTGTTAAACAAAATTTTAATGTTCCTATTTTTGCCACTATCATTGAGATCCTTTTCTTGGGTTTCTGCCCCTAGAAAGCTGTGAATGTTTGCACTCAGTGTTTAGATTGACAATTCGCAGTGCATACTTGATTTTCTGATTGTTTAAGTAACTTCAATGACTTTTCAGTTGTCCAGATTTTCTTTAGTGTGAAGATGAGAATGATAACTCCAAAGATCTTCATGTATTAGACTCAAAGCCAGAGGTCTTCATTTGCAAAAACATGTGGGCTTGAATTACCAACTTTCTATAATATTTCTCGTAAATTCTATGCCAATAGCAAACCCCCTCGTTTTCTGTTCATGTGAAAATATTTTTAATTTGTTTGTGTTTTTAAAGGTAGTGTGGCCAGCTTTATGACTTTTACCTAAAAATCATAATTTTCCACCAAAAGGTTTTCTTCCTTCAGCACTTTGAATATGTAATTCTATTGCCTATTGATTATGATAATATGTGTGCTGTTGATCACTGTGCTGTGCTATCACATGATTATTTCTGTCTTCTTTCAAGAGTTTTTCCATGCTTGGACATCTTTACCATATGAAGTGACCTGTGAGGCCTTTTCTATGCTTATCTTACTTGAATTCTGTCAGTTTTTTGCAGGACAAGTTGGCAACTCAAGGGAAGATTGATCATGTTGTTACAACTCTCCAGGAAGCTTAGAGGCATACATTTTTCTTTTGGGGCGTGGGGATTGTGGATTTTTTCTGTTAGAGTTTTCAAGTGATTGGGCAAGACCAACTAGAATTACAAAGATGTTTGGCTCTACCCAAAGGGTGCTGTTAATTAAATCTAAAATCTATCTTCACAGCATCAACTTGAAAAATGTTTTAACAACACTTGGGGAACATTTCCATATCTGGAGATAGAGGAACAATAGATAACAAGGCTAGGGACCTGAAAATGTTGAGACAAACCCCGGGACAATAGGAACATGGGAGGAAAGAGGCTTATTGAAGGATCCCACAGGAAGCTGGAGGGTAAGTGTAGGTTGTTCTCCTAGCCTAAAAAGCCTTACTAAAAATGGTAACCACAGTGTTTCGAAGGGCATGGGCCTGTGATAACTGAGATGAGGTCTAAGAAGATGGGATGCGTCACATGTTGCTCCTCCTGAAATCAGCAGCCTAGCCAACATGGCAGCTACAGTGTTCCATGGTCTCATTTTTCATGCCCCAGAAAATTGAACAAAAAGTACATGCAAACCTCTGGCCTTGGATGCCTCTTCAGTATCCTCCTTTGAGCCCTTCTATGTTAGTGAGAGCTTTTCTTTGGTTTTTCTAATAAAGTGTACTCTGTTCATTCACCACTGTTGTGTCCTGAATTTCACATTTTGTCATCTTCAGAGCAGAAGTCCAGAGAGAGAAGACAATTGGTCACAATGGCTTAGACAAATGTCCACATACATTTAACATCACAACACCTTAGCATTTCTCTGAATTTCTGTGCTTTCATAAGTATATTTTATTCTTCTTCACTTTTTTCCTTGCTGCACAATCCCAATCAATCTTATTGCTAGGTTATTAATACCATTTTATGCCAGATCAAATCTATTGTTGAATCTTTCTAGAACATTTTCATTCGTTAATAGAATTTCCATGTAACTCATTTTTAAAAGTTATATCTTATATTAATGTTCTCTACTTAATACAGCATTGCTATCATGACATTTTATAATTCTTTACCCACAGTTACCTTTTAATTATTTAAGTATACTAGTAACAGTTATGTTTAATCCATTTTTATTTAATTCGACATGCTTTCACATTAGGAATTTATTTTGAGTAGGTTTTTCTGTTGCATGTGGTACCAAAATTTATATTTTGACCTTTTAAAATTTAAACAGGGAAATCAGACATATATATTGAAAAAATTCTACAGTGAAGGAACTCTGAATAATAGTTTACAACCTACCTAGTGGTTTTGATTTCCGCTTGTTTATTGATTTAATGATGACCAAGACCATTTTAGTGAAGTCTGTTACCCTGTCACTATGAAGCTTGTGATGTTGACTTTGGAAGGTGCAGCCTTATTCATTTACAAAGAGCCACTCAGACAACACCGGCTCAGTAAGGCTCCCTTGACCATATCTTTTCTGTTCCTTCCCAGATCTAGCTTGTGGGTTTCCCTAATTGTCAACAGTGCCTCTCTTGTTTGCTGCCATCCCATGAGGCAAACATTTTCCTCCCTTCTCATCCAATTCCATCAAGGGCCTTTGTGGAGATGGATTATTTTGAATATTTGAAATCGCTCTCACTTTACATGGGCTAGTCTTAGCTATTTCTTTCACTATTCTCTCTGGTGAACAAGCAAGATAATTATTAAGGTTTTATACCTCTTGAGGCTGTCATTACAAAACTTATAAATTGTATTATTACCAATACCTCCATGATTATCTGACTTCAACTTTCAGTTTGAATGTTACAACACTGTGTTTTGAATATAGTCCGGGAACAGATTGAGAGACCTTGGTTAATGCCCTCCATCACCCTCTCATTGAATTCGATGTCCACTGTTGCACACATTTAGGGTGTAGTGTCTGTCTTGTTAAAGCGATAGGGGAAAGGAAAGAACTGCTCATTTTTCAAATTGTATAGGCACTCAATATTCTTATCAATTTTTAGTAGATTTTCTTCAATATTTCTCTATTTATTCTATGTCCTTACAACAATTTCAAGAGATAATTAAAAAAAAAAACTTTTCACAATGACACTTATTTCCCTAGAGATCTATTTCATGGAGCATCTCATCTTGCTATTTGAAAAGTAAATTGTATATTAATATTTTTAATCTATTAATTCACTGTCTTAGTTACTAGCATTAACTAAGTTACCGTCTTCTACAGGATATCTGAAAATACTCAGAACTAATGTATTCATTAAATGTGGAGCAACAGGAATTCTAATTCTTTCCCCTGGGAATGCAAAATGCAAAATTTGATTGACATTTTAGTAATTTCTTACAGAATTATGTATGTTCTCACCATATGATCACACTTTCCCCTTCTTTCATTTACCTGTAAAGTAGAAAACTAATGTTCACAAGATATCATCACTTGGATATTTATAGTAGCCTTCATTGTAATTGTTAATACATGGGACAAAGATGTCATTTGGTAGGTCAGGGATTAAACTGGTTCATCCAGACAATGGAAGACATATAAATATATTTTTCCTTATTCATGCCCAGTCTAGATATATAGGCAAAGAAAGAGACAAAGAAACACAGGGAAAACAGAGACAGAGTGACAGAGACATGACAGAGACTGAGACACAGACAGAGAGACATAGAGAGTAGTTGTGTTGCCCAGGAAGGTTTTGAACCACTGGTCTCAATCACCCCCCTTACATCAACTTCCCAAGTAGCTCAGAATACTTGCACACTCTACTATACCCAGCTAATAAATAATGGAGTATTACTTGGCATTAGTCATGTTGAATATTGAGTTCATGAAGCCATGAAAAGACATGAAGACACTTAAAGGACCATTAGTAAGTAATAAATGTAGGACTTGAACTATATGAGCTTCTGAAAAATACAAAGCTATAGACAATAAAAGAGACTGTCATCAGGGATTTGAGGTGATAGATGAATGGTGGAAGTCAGAGGTCTATTTAGGGCAGGGAAACTTATATGTAACACAATAATAGCACATGTCATTATTCATTTGTCAAAATCTGCAAGGTTTCCAAATTCAATGTAAGGAACAATCCCTAACTAGGGAGGGTGATGTGTAGAGTCTGGAAGTACTGCATATGAGAAGTTTTAGTGTCATCGGTTGAATTTTTCTGTACAGCTTAGACTTTCCTCAAGCATAAATTTCATCTTTCTTCTGGTTTCGTGGCATGATAATGTGCAACCCCAGAGCCCTGCTGAGAGCTTTGCAACTTGCTGGGCTTCTGGTAGCTGCACACTGCATGGGAAAGACTTCGGGAGACCCTGAAGCCTCACCATGGTGATGTTGTGGGACAGAAGACAAGGCCAGGTTGCATATTCCACTTTGTGAACACCAGGGTTTCCATCCATAAAAGAGAAGCCAGAGGTGGGGAAAGATTACTCACAGGCCCAGGATGCACAAGAGGGACCAGCGGGCCTAACTGGGCTATACTCGGTGAACTCCAAGCAGCAAGCAGGGCCCAGAATCCACCCCTGGGCCCTGACCACACATGCCCCTGCAGAATCCAAGCACACAGGGCAAACTTGGAACTCTGCTCCCAGAGGAACCTTGGACTACAGAGGATTATCTGTGTTAGCTTGAAGGGAGATTAAGTGACTGCCTCACCAAAACAGAAGATCTCAGCTAGCTCCAGTCAGTGTGGTGAGTACCTACATACAGGTGTACAGTGGCTAAACAGGGCCAGTAGTAAAGCTCTCTCCAACTATCTGTAAGACCTTGGTAACTCTGACACGAGTGAGGGTGACCCCTTCCTACACAAAGAAAACATCAAGCAGAGTGAGGAGTGTGCCGAGAAGGACTCCCCCAACTTGAAGAAATTTTTTTTTTTTTTTTTTTTTATCGGTACCAGGGATCGAACTCACGACTGCCTGCTTGCAAGGCAGGCGCTTATGCCGCTGAGCTAAATCCCCAGCCCCAACTTGAAGAAAATAAAAAAGACTTATGAGACACACAGGCACACAGTAGGGACAAAGTAGGGCCTCAGCTGACACAAACACTATAAACAGGGAGATTTGATGACCCGGAATAACCTGAAGATAAAGTCCTAGCAGGAATTAAAAGCTGACCTACATCAATACTATTAGGCTTGTCAGCCCAGGAAGAATATAGGAGTCAGCCAACAGGCACTGCAGCAGGAATTCAGGTGACTGGCCCACCTATTCATTGTGGGACCCAGCAACTGGACAAACATTACAGTAGGACCCCAAGATACACACTACCAAAAGTTGACACTAGTGGGATTGAAGGACCAAACACTAACTTGAAAAGGGAAAGTGGCAAAACAAAAGAGCAAAATGCAATCTCAAAAATATAGTCCAACTGGAACAAGTAGAGAACACACTGAAATAGAGGACTCCAAAGGTAACATACCAGAAATCTCTGAAAAGATAGCGAATGAAATAAAAAAACAACTCCGTGAGGCCATAGAGGAAATCAAATGAGAAGTACTCTCCCATGTAAAGATAGAAGTAACAACCATAGTAAAGGAGTTGCTGAGCACAGCTAAAGAAGAAATAGAGAAAAAAGTACAGGAACATGGGAAACTGATTGAAACCTTGAATGAACAATACAGAAAACAAACAGAATTCATGAAGCAAACTGAAGGAGACATCCAAGAAACAAAAAATTCTACTCAACGCATGCAAAACCGTTTAAATGAAGCTGAGGATAGAATTTTGGACCTTGAGGACAAGATACCAATTAGTGATCATGAAAGGATAGAACTTTTAAAAATAACAAAGCAGCATGAAGTGAAAATCCAGAAGCTTCAAGATGATGCCAAAAGCAACTATAAGATTAATAGGCACTAGTGAATATGCTGGAGTCAATACAAATGACATATCCAAAATATTCACAGATTAATGGGGGCAAAAATTCCAAACATGGGGAAAAAATCTGAAATGCTAATAAGTGAGGCATATAGAATGCTGGAGAGTCACAACCAAGATATCTACACCCAGACACATAATAATTAAGATCTCAACATGCAACATAAAACAGAATACTAAAAGCTGTTAGAGAAAAGACATATGTCACCTATCGAGGAAAGCCCATTAGAATCACAGCAGACTTTTCAGCACAAACCCACAAGTCAAGACATGCTTGGAGTGAGATATTTCAAGCCCTGAAAAAAAACAACTTTCAACCCAGACTGATGTACCCAGCAAAACTGTCATTCAAATTTAATGGAGAAACAAGATACTTCCATGACAAAGAACAACTAAAGAAATTCACGTCCACCAAACCAACCCCAGAAAGAGTATTGAAAGACATACTAGACAGAGATAAAAATGACCACAATCCCCAAAACAGTAGAAAGAAACCACCAGTTAGAACAAGCAATTAAATAAGGGGGAAAAGCAGAAAGCAACCTATTGGAACATAACATGGCAAAGTCGAACAAGTACATATCAGTCATATCCATAAATGTAAATGGCCTCAATTCTGCTATCAGAGGACATAGGTTGACAGAATGGATCAAGAAACATGATCCCACAATATGCTGTATACAAGAAACACATCTGACCCAAAAGGAAACTCATAGATTAAAAGTCAAAGAATGGAAAACAGTATTCCATGCAACAGGAACCCAGAAAAAAGCAAGGGTAACCATTCTATTTGCAGACAATGTGAACTTCAAACATAAAATAATTAAAAAGACAAAGAAGGTCACTACATACTCATAAATGGAAAAATTCAAGAGGAAGAACTAACAATTATAAATATATATGCACCAAACACAGGAACACCCAAATATTTAAGACAGATACTAATGGGCATGAAAAACCAAATACACAAGAACACAATTATTACAGGGGACCTTAACAGCCATTGTTACAAAAAGATAGATCAACTAGACAAAAAGTCAGCAAATAAATAATACAATTGAATCATACCTGCAAGCAATTGGACTTAGTAGATGTTTACAGAGTGTTCCACCCAACCACATCAGAATAGAAATTGTTTTAGGCAGTGCATGAGACATTCTCCAAGACAGACCATATATTATCCCATAAAGCATTCTTAAGTAAATGCAAAGGTATTGAAATTATCCCATGCATAATATATCACCATAGCACACTGAAACTGGAAATTAATTGCACAAGAAATTGCAAAACCTGCATAAATACATGGAAATTAAATAACTGGTTTTGAACAACCAGTGGGCTACAAATGAAATTAAAGAAGAAATAAAGCAATACCTATAATTCAATGAAAATGCGGAGACAACATACTGTAATCTGTGGGATGCAATGAAAGTGCTCATAAGAGGGAAATATATAGCAATAAATTGTCATATCAAGAAAACAGAACGAGTACAAATAAACAACCTAATGCTTCATCTCAAGCTTCTAGAAAAAGAAGAGCAAGTTCAACCCAAAGCTCACAGAAGATAGGAAATAATAAAGGTTAGAGCAGAAATCAATGCAATTAAACTAAAAAAAAATACAGAGTATAAATGAATAAAAAAGCTGGTTTTTGTGAGAATAAAAAAAATTGACAAACCTCTAGCTAACCTTATAATGAAAAAGAAAGAAAAGACCCAAATTCATGCAATAGGACTGAAAAGGGGAAATTTCTATAGATCTCATGGAAATTCAAATGATCATGAATATCTACTTTGAAAATCTCTACTCAAATAGAGTGGAAAGCACAGAGGAAATGGGCAGATTTCTAGAAACATATGAACTACCAAAGCTCAACCTAGAAGATATAACAACTTTGAATAACCCAATATCAGCTATTAAAATTGAAAACGTAATGAAAAATTTATTAACAAATAAAAGCTCAGGTCCTGACGGATTCATGGCTGAATTCTACAAGAAATTTGGCAAAGATTTGATGCAAATATTCCTTAAAATCTTCAATGAAGTTGAAAAGTTAACAATGCTCCCTAAATCATTCCTGGAGGCAAGTATTACTCTCATACCAAAATAAGAGAAAGACCAAACCAAAAAGGAGAACTATAGGCAAATCTAACTAATGAACATAGATGCAAAGTTTCTCAATAAAATATTGTCAAATAAAATGCAACAAATCATCAAGAAGATTATACATCATGACCAAGTGGGGTTCCTTCCAGGAATGCAGGGAGGGTTTAACATACACAAATCAATAAATGTTATACACCACATGAACAGAGCCAAAAACACAAACACATGGTCATCTCAATAAATGCAGAAAAAGCTTTTGATAAAATCCAACGCATGTTCACGATAAAAACCCTTCAGAAACTCAGAATACACGGTGTCTACCTCAACCTGATAAAGGCCATCTATGACAAACCAACAGCCAATATTATACTAAATGAACAAAAACTGAAAGCTTTCACTATAAAATCAGGAACAAGACAAGGATGTTCATGATCTCCACTCCTTTTCAATATAGTTGTGGAAGCACTAGCCAGGACAATCAGACAAGAGAGAAATAAAAGGAATAAAGATAGGAAAGAAGAAGTTAAATTATCACTCTTTGCAGATGACATGATATTCTATATACAAGACCCAAAAACTCCATTGAAAGACTTATAGAGGTAATGAACAAATTCAACAGTGTAGCTGGCTACAAAGTCAACATACAAAAATCAAAATATCGCCCTTCACAATAGCATCTAAAAGAATGAAATACTTAGGAATCAACCTAACTAAGAATGTAAAAGACCTATATGCTGAAAATTATATTACGCTAAAAAAGTGGATTGAATAGGATATTCGAAAATGGAAGAATATTCCTTGCTCTTGCCTAGGAAGAACCAACATCGTGAAAATGGCCATACTCCCAAAACTGTTATACAGATTTAACACAATACCAATCAAAATACCATTGACATACCTCACAGATCTAGAGAAAATACTCCTGAAATTCATTTAGAAACAGAAGAAACCAAGAATAGCAAAAGCAATTCTGGGCAATAAAGACAAGGCAGGAGGCATCTCAATTCCTGACTTGAAACTGTACTACCAAGCCACAGAGATAAAATCAGCATGATATTGGCAAAGAAATAGACCTGAGGATCAATGGATCCTGAGGATCTGTTGATTAGAAGATGCAAATATAAGTATAAAGACATTCAGCTACCTGATATTTGGCAAAGGTGCTAAACATATTCACTAGAGGAAGGATAGCCTTTTTAATAAATGGTGTTGGGAAAATTGGCTCTCCACGTGCAGAAGACTGAAACTAGATCCATGCCTATCACCATGCACAAAACTAAAGTCTAAATGGATCAAAGACCTAAACATTAAAACAGAAACACTAAATATATTGGAAGATAGGTTGGGTAGAAATCTTGGGGACATAGGGGTAGGCAGAGAATTCATGAACAAAATGCAAACTGCCCGGGAAATGCTTCAGAGAATCAGCAACTGGGATCTCATATTATTGAAATTTTTCTGCACTTCAAAAGAAATCACCAACAGGGTGAAAAGAAAACCCACAGAATGGGAAAGTATTTTAGCCAGCAAACCCTCAGACAAAGGACATATATCAAGAACATTTGATAAAGAATTGAAAAACATCAACTCCCCAAACTCAAAGACCCTCTCCAAAAATTGGCATCTGAGAGGAACACACAGTTCTCAGATGAAGATATACAAATGGCAAATAAATACATAAAGAAATGTTCACCATCACTGGTCATTTGAGAAATGCAAATTAAAACAACATTGAGATATCATCTCACTCCTGAAAGAATAGCTGCCATCAAGACATCAATGGAAACAAATGTTGGAGAGGCTGGGAGGGAAAAATCAACACTGCTCCACTGTTGGTGGGAGTGTAGACTGATACAACCATTATGGAAATCAGTATGGAGAATTCTCAGAAGACTAGGATTGGAAGTTCCATTCAACCTAGCTATTCCCCTCCTGGGTATTTTCCCACAAAAACTGAAAAGTTCATATCACAGTGATACATGTGCACCCATGTTCATAGCAGCACAATTTGTAATAGCTAAATCTTGGAAACAACCAAGATGCCCATCAACTGCAGATTGGATGAAAAACATGTGGTATTTTATACAATGGAATATTACTCAGCTATGAAAAAGGATGATCTTGAAGCCTTCATAGGTAAATAGAGACAACTTGAGACTATCCTCATTAGTGAAATAAATAAGAATCCTATTTATATATATCACATAGTGTCTGTAGTGTAAAAAGTAATAAGAAATGTAGGAGTTATATAACCCAAAATATGTAATTGCTACTGTAAAATAGAGAGGTAAAGAAAGTGCTCTAAAAGATATAACTGCATATATGTTTAAGTGTGTAAGATAGATTACCATATTACTGCTTTTGTTAGATCATGGAGCAGAACTGTTAATAGTCTCACTGTTTGAATGTCTACTTTTTATGTTTTAATTTTGTAACTTGAACAACTGTTTCCAAGATGACAGTATGTAATTCATCATGTATTTATTTCTTAGTGTTTTTTTGTTCTTTTCTTTTTTCCTTGGACTTCTGTATTGTTGCTAAACTTTTGTTTTGTTTTCTCCTTAACTAAAATTAAAAATAAATAAATAAGTAAATTTCATTAATAAATCAGTTTGTATCTGTTGCAGAAAATGCCAATTTAAATTCACCTCTTAATACTTGATGCTATAATAAAGCTATGTTATAGTCTATAAAATTATTAACATTCATATCGCATTAGTGATTTGTTTTAAATAAAGGTGTTTAATGATTCCTTATTTTTTCTTCTGTGCTAAAAAATTTAAGATGGTATTTTAAGCCCTCAATAAGTAGATTTTGTATTTTTGTGACTACATGTATCTACACTGAACTCTCCCCACTTTTTTTTCAATTTTTGAGACAGGGTCTCCCTATGCAATTCAGGCTGGCCTTGAACTCACTTTGTAGCTCAGCCTGGCCTCAAGCTCACAGTGATTCTCCGCCTCAGACTCCCTAGTTTACACCTCCTTTTGTTTTTATACTGTATCATAATCCCATCTTTTTGACATCCTTGATGCACTATGTGCTCCCCTGCAAACTCGTAACTCCTCCACCATAGCTTCGACATCTAGTTTTAGCAGTTGTGGTATAAGATATGAAAGCATTGTCGAATTTCCTTGTGTGGTGCAGTACTGTTGTGAGGACTTATCTGTCAGCTTCATGAGGAAGATAGCTCTGGAGACCATATTTAAGATCTTTCTTAGTATCACTGTAGGATTAGCACCTAGAATAATAATACTTAGCACACAGAGAGGATTTAAAAGGATTGAAAAAAATATGTTACTTAGTTTTCATAGAAAGTTCTTTCTCTTTATATCCCATGAGATGAGTGGAGTTAAAATCACATCCATAATTTCAATAATCTAATTTCAAAATTTACCAGCTCAATGACTTGGATAATTGTTGTATTTCCTCTCTTTTTCATTGTTGCTGTTGCTTTGTTTGGTTGGACTTCTTCAAGTTTAGTAATGAAATTTAAAGAGGGACATTATTGTAATGAAAACAAACTTCTAACCATCCATAAATTTGGTTCTCCATTTGGTTTTTCAGAATTTAGAAAACAACCAAAGTGTGATTATAAACAAACTTATCTGTATCCATCTTTGCATAAATTAGTGTTTAACTATGATTTGATGATTTAGTGATTGAGATAATACTCTTCTTCCAAAAAAAAAAAATGTAAGCGTCCAAAGACATCAGTCAGAAGATTACCAAAGTGACAAAATATTTTCTCTGATTTTAAATGTCCTAATATACCAGTGACCTTAAGTACGTGTATGGAAAATTCGTGACAGCTGTCAGGTACCTAAATTGAAAGTTCTCTAATAAATGTTAGAGTCTGACTCATACAACTTATTGATATCATTCCTACTAATGACTTTAACATCAATATTGATCCACCTTTTTAAAATAGCTAGTTCTTTAAATATTTAATGTTTGTTATACCATCTTCTTTAGTACAGAATAGTGATTATATAATTGTATTACATTGATATTGGTCATACAATTTTTTTGCTGATATTCCTTCCATTAACAACTTTACCCTTAGTAATTTTCCTGCAAGAATCTTTAAATGTTTTTACCTAATAATATTACCCTTAATTTTGTTCATTCATTCTTTATGTATATTGTTTTGTATTTTTGTGACTACATGTATCACATGTGACTACATTCATTCTATATGTATATTCATATATATTGTTTCAGTTACTATTCTAGGATCTATTAAGTCCTCATGAAACATGTATGCCCTGATCTCTCACTATCACTTATATTTAGGCTACAAAGAAGTGAAACGAAATTTCAACATAATTGTGTTAAGATATATTTTAGCATCTTCAACTGCAAAAAAACAAAAGAGAGAAAGGTATTATGACAATTTTAATATTCTGTTCTTGAAATCCAGTGATAATTACAAATATAGTAAAAACACAAAAATTAAAATCATTTAGAGAGTTTGCTTCTCATTAAGGTAATCTCTTAAAATTAATCTAATTACTTAAAATAAATTGTTATCTGGCACAAAGAATTGTTCTACACTTTCACATTTCATACTGTTCGAAATATTATTTTAAGACCTTCTTTTGGGGGCTGGTATATAACATCAATAGGATAAAAAGTAATGGCTTTTTGTCATCTAGCTAGAAAATGTACACCAAGCCCAACTGATCAGCCATGAAAACAATAGGAAAAAATTAGTATAGGTCCTTAGTCATAATTTATGAACTAACAGATAATTTTATTATTGCAATTCTCTGCAGAGTAGCTTTACTTTTGTACAATCCATTTGACTTAAACTGCAGTTACCAAGTGTCATATTCCAAGCTACTGAATTCCAAATCCTTAACTTCCATTGCACACATATTTAAATTACTTCCTTTCTTCCTGAGGTACTTTGGAATTGGTTCTGAGAGGGATTAGATTTGTCATTATATTAATGACATTCTTGAACGTCATCATTATGTTAAATGCTTTATAAACTATAATTGTTTAAATAAGAATTTTAAATGGATTGGTGCTTTGGTGTTAAGGATGTCAGCAATTACAACCAGGAAAGAATATTGATTGCTTTTGCTATTTTTTTTGCTACCATGTTAAATAAAATGGGAGTCACAGAAAACCATTATGTTGCTCCTAATGGAATTAACTTTTCAGCAAAATAGAAAGTGAAAATTGTTCAAATCATTTTTGTGGCAATAGTTAAATAGATCATGAAGCAAGCATAAATAAACAGTTCTTTGAATAACATGCAGTTCAAAATCCACTAGGCAGGCTCCAGGCCTGAAGCACTGTCTGAACTTGTAGACTCTTTCTTAACACCACGAAGTGAGAGGTGCTCAGTCCCGTCAAAAGGCAGGAGAATGGGGGTGGGTGGACTCTTAAACTTGCTGTGATGGATTTTCATACCTCTTCATTCTGCTACTGACAAAAGGCAGAAAATGTAAGTGAAAGACTAACATTTTTATTTGCTTGTTTCGTCAAATGCACAAATGTAACCACACTACTGAAACAGTTTATTGACTACTTTTTCTTTTAAGAACTCTCTGGCTATGCACTTCTGAATGTTCAGAGTAATTCTTTTTCCTTAACCAAGAAATTTGGGGAAAAACTAAAATTCACTGGCTTATTGGTAACAACTGCTTGTTATCAACAGAAACCCGCTAGACTGTATTTGTAGGAGACATTTAGAGAGGACATCTAAAAGTTTTATGTAGGTGCTTGAAAATACAACCTTTCCACATCAAACAAAGCATTAGAATAGATACTTGCTTTGTCACATTTATTTATACCTAAAACCATACCTGACCATGCAACTTTTAAGAACAAGCAAGTAACATGCTGTGAAACCTGCAGCACTCTTTCCTGCCTCCGTCTTCCTAGGATGGAGTTCCTGAACTTGGTAGTCTTCCAGTGTGCTTAAATGAGCTCCAGTGCTGTGCTTTCTTTCTCGTCATCCCTAAATTTCCTGCTGTCGTTCCACTCCTGTCACCAAATGCCTAGATGTTGCAGGCTTGGTCTCCACGGTGGGCCATCATGCTGGAAGCTTTAGAAGGTGAAATACAGCAGGAGGTCCCTGAGACCTTGGGATACATTTCCGCAGGCCTGCTTGACCACAAGCTCTTGCTTTTTCTTACTTGTTTCTCGGCTAGACTTGAGCACTTTTGCTCTCCTATGCTCCTTTGCTGGAGGTGCTACCACACTGCAGGCCCCTAGCCCCCAAATTATTGTGACTTAGATCTAAAATGTCTCCGGAAAGTTTCATATGCTCACTGGTTGGCCCCTTCATGGTTACTGGATGGTTGGAGGTGCTGGACTCATTGGGGGATTAATTTATTGATGAGTTCAGACCTGAAGGTGCTGCTGGGAGGTGGGGCCTATTGGGAGCAGGTGGGTCCCTGGAGGCTGGACCTGGAAGCTGGGTTTGATTGATCCCTGGCTCCTCCTCTCTTTCTCTGCTTTTTGGCTGCCATGAGCAGAGTCAGGTTTTTGCTCCGCGTGCTTCCAGCATGCCGTTCCTGCCTGCGGGTCAGCAGCTAACCCTGGAAGCCATAACCAAAATAGATTTCTTCTCCTTTAAATTGTGGGTATCAGTTTATTTTGTCTCAGCAATGGGAAAGCAATCAATATAAGGACCAGTAGATCATTGATTGTACTTTCAAAAACTGTGAGCCAAGGTAAAATTGTATTAGTTGTTTATCCCTGGCTGTGTCACTTTTAGTTACAGTAACAGAAAGTTGTCTATGTATTTTCCCATAGCTTGTAGCAAACAGTTAAAATTAATGGAACAGCTAAAATTATTAAGGAGCTTTCACAAGCAACTTCAAATTTACTGTTGTTATATTGCTCTCAATTGAGCAAGAGTTTAGCACAGTGGTGAAAAGCTAGGTTCTGGGTCAGGTTGTTTTGGTTGTAATTTTGACTAATTAATCTAGGGCAAACCACATACCCATCTTATGCTTCACTTCTTTCATGTTTGAAATGAGGGTAATAATATTAATTTTAAAGATTTTTGAAGACTAAGTTCAATAATGCATGAAAGGTATTATGTACAGCGTGAGCGATCTGTATTTAGCTATTGTTATCATTATTATTGACGACCATTCAGCACTGAGACTACAATGTGATATTTTCTCCATCTTAATAGTATCTAAGTCAATGACCATCTCTACACTTCCCACTTCTATTGATTTACCCACCAAAATGATTTCAGAATTCTTCACTTTCCTGCATATGATTCACTCAAATACTTCTCTCAAATATTTTTGCTTTATTTTAGGAGATCATTGTAAATAAGTGTCAAATAAGGATTTTTATCTGTGGTGTAGATGAGATTGACAATGTTGTCCTTCAAACAGTCTTGTACTAACAAATGCTTTAAATAAAATTTTAACAAATTGCTTAGCATAGCTATATATCTTAAAAGGCCATACAAATCTGATATGCTTCTTCCTTGTAAAAATTCCAATATATTATTGCCTTACTCTATCACCTTTCTCAAAACTTAGAATAGAGACAACACTAGTTATTCTTATTTGTCACATGTGTACCTTATTTCTTTTATCAATATAATCAAAAATATTGTATCTGAGCAAGATAATTGGTGATTATGTACCACCATAAGGGAGATGAACAATTAATTAAGCACAGTAGCTTGGCTTATTAAAAGAGAATGCAAGCATTGATATAACAGGAGCACGTATGGAGTCAAGGAGTTGTAAGAAATGAAACTGGCAAGACAAGAAGCCTCCACATGAAGCAATATTTTAATAACTAGCTTCAACTTGAACTAAGGCAGTACAAACCTTTGATTGAGAAAAGTGTGGTAGTAAATATGACATTAATATTTATTGATTACGTGTCAGTAGTGAGAAGAGGGGGAGGGGAGAAACGTGTCCAGCTTTCTGGAGATTTAATCTGTACAGCTAGTAGTGGGAGTCCTTGAGAGGAGATTGCTGGAGACAGATACGGCTTTGATGTTAGAAATGTTCAGGTGTCACTACACCATCCAGGGGAGGGACCCTGATGACAGATGCAGTTATATGATGGAAACGGCAGGAATAAGAAGGACACTCAGCACAAGATGGGACTCACAGTCCCAGAGTTGGTGAATTAAGCTGGTGGGCAAAGAAAGAGGCTTAGGTTTAAACTCTGAGAATGAGTGCCAATTCCTAACAATATATGCATTTTTGTAAGCCTGGCTTTTCAAGGATTCTTGTTTACATTTTGTTGTATGAATTTTTTTCTACAAGATGGTTTGTATATTGAGCAAATTTATAAAAATAAACAAACAATAGGGAACACTGTGTGTTCAATCAGAAGACAGTTTATGAACTCTCAGGGACGTAGCAGTCACGACGGACAAGAGGGCTGCTGATAAATGTGTGTGGACAGGGCCAGCTCCCCGGGTTATAGCAACCTTATATATTAAAAGAGTGATTGACTTTAACAGCTGGACATCAAATTGAAGCCACATTTCTACCGCAGTCATTGAGACTTGGAATACTTATCAAAATAAATAAAAGTGTGTAATTTTAAAAAAATTACACCTGAAGGTAAAAAAAGTATGTCAATATTTAACAAGGCATATGGCATTGAAAATTATATATTAAAAAAGAACAGAATGAGAACGGTGTGAGGGAAATGTCATATTACCATGAATTCTTATTCTGCATTCACGTCTTGGCACTTGCTTGCAGTGGGTAACATTGAAACAAAATTCTAACAGGAAGTATTCATAACGATTGAGTAGAAAATGAGCGAGTATTTACACAATGCAAATGTTTTCATGTATGGATTACTCACTGGGATTTCATCTTCTAGTTTTAGCAATATTTGTCATTTTTCTTAATACTGATTTCATTTTTCACAAAATAATACTATTGTTATCACAAATCTAATAATAGAAAAAACAGATGGAGTTCATTTCTGCGTATTCTTATACAGTCAACAGAGCATACCAAAATTTAAAAATATGACTATTTCTGAGTGTTATTTATGAACATTTCATCATGTAATTTATGATGAGCATTTATGAGCATTTGGGGGGGGATTCTGGATTTTTTCACAAAAATAGAACTCTTCCCACAATTGTGTTTTACAATGTATATTTAAATCAACCAACCCTGGTTATTCATTAGTAGGAAAATGGATGCAATTTGAGATCATGTTAAGCAAAACAATCAGCGCACAAGCTGAAATACCACATGATTTCTTTATGAGAGAAATTCAAAATAGATAAACAACAAAATAAAAGTTAATAAGAAACAGGGAATTAGAACTTTTGCAAAAGGGAGCAGGAGCAAGAGATGGACAGAGAGGGGAAGCAGAAAAGGAGAGAGACGAAAAAAAACAATTAAAATGTGCTACATACTTGCAACAACCGTCCATAAAAAATGCAATTATTATGCACAGCAAGTAATTACCAATAAAAATAAAAACTAAGTAATTCTCAGCTTAAAATTTAGTAATATTCCACAGTCAATAACTGGCAAATTTTTTCCCAATTAAAGAAAAAAAGGCAAACAAATAATTTAAAAATTATTGAATTTATCATGTTCCAGTGCATTTTTTTGTGCAAAAGAGATCACAAAATTCAGAATTTTAAGTCCCAGGGAGTCTGCCAAATAATATTCACATGATAGTGGCAATATAAGAAATAAATGACTCTATACATACATGCTATTGCCAGCTCTAGATATTAATTCATTTAAAATATTTCAACATTCTACCTAATGTAAATAATTTTACAGGCAAGTCAAAAACATGAGCCAAATACCTTGGTTTATCCTTGGATGAGAAACATAACTGAAACTATATTTGAATCTCTAACAGTTGTCGGAGTGCTTAATGAGATATTTGTACTGAAAATACTGTTGACAAAAAGTACTTGGTAAAATGGCTTAATAAAAATTTACTGTACCAACATATAAAAGCACTTGCCAGTATTGTAAATGTTCTAATTTTATGTAGGCATATTTCATATTGCATCAAGAATTGAGGTTCCAGTGATACTTTAAATGTGTTAATTGTAATTAACTAAACAAGGCAATTGTTACTGTTGAGATCAATTAAAATAGGTGTTTACACACCTGTAGTCTAAAATTATATGTATTCATAGATTTGTTTTAGAGAAAACTGATAAACCTACCTACTTTATTACATGAGAGCTATTACTAATAACTTCGTGCATATTTTCGTTTCTTTTTTTTTTTATGGTTGCTGAGACAAAATACCTGATGCCCAAAATTAAAGAAGGGAAGGCTTATTTTGCTCACAGTTTGTGGAGGTTTCAGTCTATAATTAGCTGGCTGTAAGGCAAGGGGCAACCATTCCTGGCAGTGGAAGACAGCAAAGACAACAAAATCAAAAGGAGGCAAGTAAGACTCTTATCCTCCCTCATATTGTAAGCAGTATGCTCACCCTGGGGTCAGCATAGGACTAACACCATCTCCCTGCCCTCTTGCAAAGGTTCGAGATGGTTACAAAGTCAGGACCCTGGCCCCCTCCTGAGTTGAGCCAGAAACACTGTAAATCTGTTTCCTGAGGTAAGGGCATGAAAGCAAGAGATCCAAGTTTCAGGAGTTGTTTTTGAAAACCTGCCAATGCTGAGTGCATGAGCCTTTGGGGGGACACTGATATACAAGCCATAATAATAGCTCATTTCATAATGTATTCTACTAGTATAGAGATTATGTAAGTGTTTTTAGAATAAGAAAATTGTTTGTGAACTTTTCATTGCAATGATTTATGTGAGATAAAATTAAACTATGAAGGAAAATGATTTGAAGCACAATTAAAATGCTATCTTACAATAATATTTTATGTGTGATACATATCTTATTTTACATACTCTCATTCATCTCAAATAAGAATTTCCTATTTAACATTCGGCCTACATTTTAATTTCTGATTGTGTAATTTTTTTTGTACCATGATGTGAACATTGCATTTATGTGGTATATCATAAACAAAGACTTTGGAGTGTAATTTATTTTTTAATTTTGCTTGGGCCTTCTATTTAGAAAAAAAATAAACAATATAATCTCTCATGGCTTTTACATTGTTGTTTTTTCTAAAACATTCCCTGGAATTGGTTACATAAATTCCTTTTAGTTCTTCTAATATATTTTTCTTTCATATTTAGTAAATGTATCCAAACATGAACAGAAATTGTGCATTGTATATACAGTGTATTTGAGAGCATGATTTGATTTTTGTCACAATTTCATGATTTATACCTAACTCGACTAAAATTTTTCTCCACTAATATTCTATATCTATTTTTGTTCTCCTTATATATTATTATTTTAGTGACAATTTATTTTATTATAATAGCTTTACTGTGAGTTTAATTACCCTTCAAATTTTAACTGAAATTCTCACAAATGTATTGCTTTTTGAAAATGTGAATCATTTTTATTAATTGTAAGAAATCATCTAAGAATTATGGCTAACATTTCAGTAAATTTTTGCATTAGTTTGCAATGATTGATATTTTTATGTCACTTTCAAATAAAAGAAATTTACCTATATTTGTGCAATATTTAAGTATTATTGCAATAGTGATTTCATAGTGTGGCACACACACACTCTATCCTTCTTTGTATAATTTTTTCTGGGTATTTTATACTTTTGCCACTCTTACAGATGGCCTTAACAAAATATGATTGTCACTAGCATAAAACAGATTGCTGTTTCTCTGTGACACGTTGTATTCTTCTTTCCCTGATCATAATCGTAGCAAGACATGTATCTGAGGTCCAAACAGTGAAATTGCTTGACATTTTCAAGATAACTCTACTCTTCTTTTTTTGATAACTCTACTTTTATGGGAACTTCTATCTATTGAAAATATCATCGTGGCCCTGATTTCTTGTATCATCCATATTCTCCCAGATTTCAGATAATCAAATGTGAAAGTAATGATCATGTTTGTTGCTTTTTTCAAACAATTGTTTACTTCTTTATTTTTTCAGTTACTAATTGACTTTGATCAGTAGAAGGTATTATGTGATATTTAGTCTGTTTCACTTTCTTTCCTGCTTATGTGAAATTAAAATCAAGAATTGCAGCTAAATATTCTTTTGGGAAATTTTTAGGCAATCGTTAATATAGAATTGCATGTATACATCATTTTATTCACTTAAAAAAGCATGTTGACATATTGTCTACTTGAAATGTTATTGGGGTACTGGAATGCACATCACTTGATTGCAATACATAGTTTTTACAGTTTTTAAATTTGAATTTTATTGAATTATATTTTCTTTACAATTATATATTAGAAATTTTTGATCAGTATTACATCTTTGCATGTTTTAGAATAAACTAATCACCTTTGATTTTGCTTAAGAGAAATGTTTTATACTTTGAATAAAATGAATAAAGAGTTTAAACTATAGCAAGAATATTTGTGTAAAATAAATTCCTGTGGCTTAAGTCTCCCAGTTTGTAATGCTTTGTTTTGGCAGTCCAAACAAACTGATATAACACAATGTCTATTTTTAAATGCAGTAGAGACTTAAACAGGTAGCCTGGCTTGATTTTTTAAGGAAATTGTGACAAAGTTATAAGTAGTGATTCTCTCTCCTTTTCATTGTTGTTTTTCTTTTAAATGTATTTTCTTTGTAATTTCTGAATATTTTAGCAAAACGAAGTTGTGCTGAAAATCGTATCTCATCCATAGGCATGGAAATAGGTCTTTCTTCCTCTATGCTCAGCTCCAGTATACTAAGATTCAACAGCACTCATAACAATTTCAACACCGTGAGTGTGACTTTGTAGAGTGAAAATACAAACATTTGTTGCACTATTTTTCCTTTTCAAGGAAAACTGCATCAGCCTGCTTTTGCTCTCTCAAATTGGCAAAGTTGAACCTCTTTGATTAATACTAATCTCAATGTCCCCTCCTTAGTGGGGAATCATGTTGTTTCATTTCCCTACTGGTAATTTAGGAAAAGGAAATATATGATAGAGAAGATAAAAGGAAAACACACAAGTGAGAATTCCTAGCTCCTAGAATTAGCTTTTTTTATTATTACAACTCTCTCAACAGTTGCTTTCTTTAAGAAAATCATCAGGTTAGCTTATGGAACCTGTTCCTATAATCTACTATCTTTAGGAGACAAAAGATAAACACAATATGGAAAATATGGCTTATGCCTCAGAAACTGTAATAGAAATTCAAAAAAAAAAAGATGTGCACAGCTTATTCTGAAGATAATGAGGATGAGCTACTGTGGCAATTTATATGTCCCTTGTGGAAAGTAGGGCAAAGAATTTGTCTTTTCCATCTTGTTGTCTAAATAGAGTCTAAGACAACGGTTTACACACTATGACTGCCCAGGATACATTTAAAGGATTAAACTGAAAATTTTCTGACTTTGAATGGTTTATCTTGGCACATGCTAACCATCTGCAAATTCAATAAAGTGAGTAAGTATAAAAGTTGACCAGGGTATTCCAATCTTAAACTCAGTATACTCAGACATTCTTTTTAAAGTTGTGTTAACAACAGTATACTTTTGCAACTAGTTCAGCATATGACTTTTATTAAAAATGCTTATTTAAATATAATTGAATCTAAGAAGTCCTGGTATATTATCAGGCTGTTTCACAGAACTATCAAGCAGCTAATTGAATATTTAACCAATCCAAATAGAATAATTATGCCCCCCAAAAGGAATAATTTTAAAATGGTAGAATGTAAATTGATCTTCCCACCCCCCCCCCTTTTTATGGAGCATTCATAGTTCCAACTGTGCTTCAAACATTGCTCAAAGCACTGATGAGCTGGCCAATCAAACATGGCAAGACCCAGTGCATTCAAACTCACATTTTTTCTTTATTTTATTGATTTCTAAAATTTGATTTCGTAAAGGTAAGTAGGAATTAAATAGTCATTAATCCTTGTAAAAATATAAACAAACGAATTGCTGAAATATGTCAATTTGAATTTCCATAATATATTCTTGCTAAGGAAGGAAACTACCCCATTTATCGGCTCTCGTATATTGTGGATGAAGCCTAAGAAATCACATTAGTCCTTATCTATTTCAGCAGTGATTTTTAAACTCTGGGAGGGGTTGTTCAAGATAATATTATAAAGATTACTTAGAGGATTCTGTTTCTTCAAATCGTAAAAAGAATATTTGATGTTTCCTCCAACCATCAGGTAAATAGTGAAACACATATAAATCTTTGTAAACTGAAACCTGTCTAACAGGCTTCCAGGACTTACAACTTAGCATTTCTCTGAGTCCTTTTGCTCTTCCGTCTCTGTGTCATCCTCCTTTTCCTCTCAAGCACCTTTCTCTGCATTCTCACGTTCACCACAGGGAACCCAGCCTGGATTCTCCCTGACACCCCATGGGGTCCATTGGCTCCTTGTTCTTGGTGGTGAGTTGCTTGTTGTTGCTGAGTTTGCATTCTCAGAAGACAGACTATGGTTGACTTTTCTTACTACATGACCCAGTTTATTTGAATACTTACTGTTAATTTACCTCAGGTTGGTTTCTAAGAGAGGATGAGGTACTTGCACTGCCTATCCTAAGCCCTTAGGGCAGCGCACATGCCATAGATTATGCTTATTAAAGTTCAAGTACATTGTGGTTATCAGCCAACTGTTGCTGAGTACTTCCTACACATGATATACTCTGCTAGGTGATAGGTAAAGGGAAAGGATAACATAAACATGTTATACAAACATGTACCCACACAGGTACCTACATGCATGTGCCTGATTTTATGGCTAAGTGATTTTAGGATTTAGAGTGAAAAAGATTTCACTATGGGCATATTCGAGGAGACCGGATGCAAGCTTAAACACTATTCATTGGAAATGGTTGAATTATCTTGTTTCAGATAGGTTGACACTGTTCTGGTTCTCACCACACTTCCATTTGAATGTGTCATATGAAGAAAATCTTCGTGCATTTGAGATGTAAACCCTAACTTATTTTTGTACTTATTTTTGCTCTTCTATCAGCATCATTTCCTTCTTAATAAGGCATCTATACCATTCATCTAGTTAGACAATACAGCAACCAGCCTAGGACCAGGAACTCCAATTTTGCATGTAGTAAATGTGTATTTTTTCTTTTGCTTCATTTACCACAGAGAAAAATACTTCCTTAAAACATACGAAGTAGGTAATTGCTTTCCTACCTTTACATTTTCAGACTTTCACCATCCAGCTCACATAAAATACTAATTTAAAACGCTCAGCATTTGCAATGATTCTAACATTGTATAACAAATAAACCTAGGACTGACCCATAGCACAGCATGGAACCAAACAGTGTCACCTTTGCTGCCACCACAGCAGCATTTCTTGTGTAAGCTCACATTAAAAATATTTCCTCGAATTTTAAATGCAAAACATATTTTTAAATGGGAAATAGACTTAAATTTTTGAAACTGAATGTCAGATTTAAAAGAGGAGAAGTAACATTATGCATACTTCCTAGCCTGAGAAAACTCTTTCAATGTGTTACAAAATTTCATGAACTGACTTGGGTTAGTAAAGCTGCTTTTTCAGTCTCCACATCCTACAATTTTGAAAAGACATGAAGTATACAGATACTTTTGGTATTCCCTCAGTGTTGCCAATTGAATGATATCATTGTTTATTTAGTTCTGCAAATTACCTTTTCCTTAAAATAAATATTGAAATACTCTGAACTGATGTTACTCTATAGCAAAAAATGAGGCACAGCTGATCTGGGAAACATTCCAAAGTGCTTCAAAGTGACTTTGGTGCCAAGTAAAGATTTTTTTTTTTACCTGAAGCCATCAGTTTCTGGAGAAGAAAAAACTCATCTTAGATGATAGCTCAGGTACATTATGAAATGATCAAACCATTCTGTGCACAACTCAATGTGCCATTGCAGTTTTATCACAAGGGAAAAAATCCTCTTCTTGGATATGCAAGGACATGAATCCTTCTGCTGGTGCCCTGCAAAAACTTTCAGAGTGTGTGTCAGGCATCTCTCAGTAAAAGGAAGAAAAATGGAGACAAGGGGATCAAAAATTAGAAAAGGTTTATTTTTGAGTCAATGTGGGTGAATTAATTGGTAAAAGTTAAGAAATGTAGTTACTGGTTGGAAATGAATCATCTATTACTCTAGCAAAAACTGAAGACCAGTTAACTGCTTTTGTAGTAATATCCACTTATTTTTATTGTATTTTAAAGAAATGACTTAAGATGACATGTGCTTCAAACTGCCAAAGAGAAGGCTTAGGAAAAATCATTATGTCTATCACTGAGGCACGAACATATGGTAAATCTAATTACACTCAAGGTACATTGAGTGACTTGGGGCTCTTGTGAATGGATAGTGCTTTTTCTTTGTTTGCATTAGATTTTGTTTGATAAGGGTGTTTTCTTTCATTTTACAAATCAGTCATCTATTTTACCAACTCACTCAGTATATTTCCCATGCTAACATCCTGCCATTCCTTAGGAACCATAAAGCTGTCAGTAACTTTATCATTGCAGTTTTTTTTTTGTGATATACTCTCTCTCTCTCTCTCTCTCTCTCTCTCTCTCTCTCTGTCTCTCTCTTTCTACCTGCATTTTCTCTTGAGCCTTTGCTTCTCTATTGAAATCAAAACACTCAGTGATTCTTGGCCTCGAGGCAGGATTAGATGCCTTTCACCATTGGCACCAATGTTTATAATTGTTCACTGGTAACTAAAAGTCAATTAATGACAAATCGTGCCTTAAGAATTTACTAAGTACGGTAAACATTATGAAAATAGTGTGAAAAATATGATTCCTAATCTTGCCATTAACATGAAGTGTCCTTGGATAAATACTCTTTGACAAATATATCTCACGACATGGCTAAACAGTCTAATTAATTATATTTACACATGAGAGATATCTGTAGAGTAGTGTAAATCATGCCACTTGGCTGTTCCTTCTTGTTTACAAAAAAAAAAACATGTTCTGATTTATTTAAGTAGCTGTAGGAATTGTTTGTTTTGTTTATTTTTGGCTTCATTTTCATTTTCTCTGCATTAGTGGGGAATGTTGACATATGACATGGCTTTAACAGAGAATGGGTGGAAACTGAAACTTCTTACATTGTTAAAAGAAGAATGTGTCTGTAGAAACTCTAAAATATTGTACTTTAATGTTAAGCAGAGTTGCATTGTTTCATTTTGCATTTTTATCGACACATGGCTGCTTGTTTTGTTTTGCTTTTGAAAGCTATCAAATTAAATTTCAGCCCCTTAAAGAATTACTCTTCTTATGTTTAATGCCCACACCTCCTTGTACAAAACATCAACCACAAAGGGATAAACCTAGATCCTCTTGGCTATAAAGTCATTTTATGTCGAGAAACTATAGAAATACTCTTAACCAGAGTTGAGATGACAATACTGTTAAAATTATGTTCAGTAATACAAAGGCAAGGCTATAATCAGAGGAGCAAGCAATGCTAAGAGCTTTGCAAAAGATTCTGATTGAATGTTGTATGACAAACAAGTAAAGCCAGTTTTTCACAGTGAATAGCCTGACTTGCAAGAAAAAGCTATGGCGTCTGGTAAGTTGATCTGCCCAGTGGTATTCATAGCTTAACAAAAGTTAAAATGTCCAACCAAATGTTAACGTCTGCTAGGAGAGATGTAATTACATGAGATTTTCTTTCTTTTTCTCAACACCCTTCAGGATCACACCGATTAAGAAATGAATGCAGAAGAAAAATTTACAGAGACAATATTCTTCACAAGACTGTGCTGAAAGTATAATAAAAGATGACTTGTTTACTACAAAGAAACCAAAAACCAATATTTGACAATGAATAAACATAAGCAAGATGTACTAATAGCTATAAATCAGTACGTGATCATGACAGTATATTTTATTATATTTTGTCAAAAATTTTGAAAGCATCATTTGCGAGACATAGATTTGTTTTCGTGTCATCGAAAGGTCTTTTTGTATTTTAACATCTGCACATCAAATGATTCTTTATCCTTGTGCCATGAAAATAGTTGCTAGAGTATGAAGGAAATGCATGTAGAATTTGCAAAAGAACCATGCCTATACCAACAATTACAACTGTTACAACGGTTAGACGATGCTACCCACTTGGATATAACAAGGCATTATAAAATGTATACATCTGACGCAGAACTGTTTCTAACTTTATATATTCTCTGCATAAAAATGTCATATGTTAGTAAAAACAGTACTAACTAACCAGTTAGCCAACCTAAAAGGCAGGGACTGTGGCTCCTAGCACATTAACTTTTGCCCAGAACTATATCAGCCAGGAAATGAACTGTACCTAGGAGTTTATGGGTAGCATCAGGACAGCCGAGAGTTAGTGAGTGAATGTCCTAAAGCAGAAAAGACAGTTCACTGAGGTTAGCTCCACACGCTGCAAGACGCTTTGTGAATACCGACTCTGAGGTGGTGGCTGGGAAGCCAGGAATCCAGGGCACGCTGAGAGCCTGTGTAGCCTGCACGTTTAACTACATCAGAGGTGTGAGAAAGCACAAGCCCACCAAAAGCCTAGGGTTGAAATTTGGGGAGAAAGTAAAACTACTGAGGGGGCAGTGATGATATATATCAGCTTTTCCACATAATACATTTTTAGTTCTCAGCTTCCTGCAGTATGAAGTGAAGAAGTCAAGATGACAACTTTAAGCTCCTCGGAGGGCTCATCAACCTTGAATAAATGAAGGGAAAATTGTAGTTCAAAACCTTTGCAGAAGAAGGATCTCTTTAAACGTATATAAATGTGAGAAGACAAACTCACAAGATTGCATATTGGGTATGTAGACCAAATAAAAGCTCCCAAAACCTCATGGAATCTGAGGGAATCCCTGAATAAACACAGATATCGACGATTGAAAAATGCCCCACACATATGCCTTAAGTATTTAAAAATAAGTGTTTAGTAATCGCTTAACTTAAAAAAGAAATATATTTCAGATTTGCTTCAAAATTTAATGTATAATGTCTGCATTTAGAGTAAAATTAAAATAATTGGGATTATCATACTGAAATTTTAATAGTACTATGAACTATTCAAGAAAAGTAAATAATAAGGATTATATCAGTAGAACTAGGCTTTGTTAAAATTTCATACGTTAATTAAATTACAGTAATTACATTAAAGAATATGACAGACATGAAAGCATTTGGACATATTTGACAATTAATTGAATGGAAATTTCTGATATGAAGTTTGGACATCAAAGCACATATAAAAGATCCATGCCATTCATAAAGGAATGTTTGTGTCATATAGGAAAGATGCAAATAAAAATAATATATGTAAAAATGCAAGCAACATAAATGAAAATTTAAGACATATAGGAAAGGGTGCAAATACATATAATATATGGATGCCCATGTTTATGACAGCACAATTTGTAAGAATTCAATCTCAGAAGGGGCCTATATATCCATCAACAAATAAATGGATAAGGAAAAAGTATTTATACATACTGAAGTACTACTCTGTCATAAAGAAGGAGAAACTTGAGTTATTTCCAGGAAAGCTTATACACCCTGAGATCACAATATTAAGTGAAATAAATCAGACAGTCTTAAACACTGCAAAGTTTCTCTTACATGTGAAACTTGAAATATAGATGAAGAAAAACATCAAAATTTGTACTTAATAGGAAGTAGGGAGACAGATTTTGCTGAAATACAAAGGGGGTCAAGAGAGGGAGGAGGGCAAAGGAAATGGGAAGAAACAATAATTACAATGTGGTACAGACATGCACCAATTTCCCAAAAGAAATGTTATCACTATGTAATGTAAACATTACCAATAAACAATAAAACCTGATAATTTCACTTAGTTTGAATTTCACATGCAAGAGGAAAAGAAATATAGCCATGACACTTCTGAAGGCATAATAATCACAAGTATTTCCAATGTGAAAGATACCAGCAAAACTTCACTTTGAAAGTCTTAGGTTTTTCACTGGGAGGAAAAAAGACATTTTGGATGCATATAATAAGATTATCATCCCTTTCAACTGAAACAATAAAAGGAAATTATGGATCAATGATTTTATATACTATTTACATCTACAAACAAAAGAATATCATTTCATACTCAATGAATGTTCATTTAGAAAATAAAAATAAAAATAACACATACAAAGCCAAAAACTAAAATAATCCCTTCCTATTGAGCTTATAGTGGGAAAAAAATCTCTTCAAGTAGAAGAAAAATGATCTTAAATGAAAATACACAAATTTAGAAAAAAATCCTATTAATGAAATGCAAAATTGTAAGTTAATCTCAATTATATTTGAGGAAACAGCAATATACTATAGAGGTCATTAATACACATTTAAACATATAAGATGAAGTATGTAAAAGATAGTTTCTGGTAAAAATAACACCCTGTAGTTCTGACATTATCTGAGGTATAATAAAATCAGTTAAGCTGGCATCCATTAAATCAACCAGTAATTGTAAAATTTGTATTACTGAAAACCAATCATAGGAATAAAGAAGGAATGATTTTGAAATATCTGCTTAATACAAAGGATTTTTTCTTATTATGAGAAGAGTAAGTGGGGGTCTGGGATGTTTCACCCAAAATATATTATCAGTTAAATGAAAAATGAACTGCCTAATGCCATTAAAAGCCAAAATTTGTTGAATAGAGTAAAAGAATTGAGTCTCCACATGACTTTAACAAGCTGTAGCTGATACAGGACATTGGAAGGGAAAAAAGGGTTCTTCTACCAAACTGCAACTAAGCTGGACTAATTATCAGATATACCTCTCAAAAATAATGGTACAGAAAGTTTATGTTATTCGTATTGTAAATAATAGATATATAAATTTAACAGAGTTTAGGAGGAAAAAAGTTTGCAGTCAGAGTACATGTTTTAATGAAAATGTACTACATTATTTAATAATTAACATGTAAATATAAATTACCAGGAGTACTGAAGACAGATCTGAATACAAAAAACAAAGTTATGTGATCTGTTATACCTATGTTAACACTACCAAATATAAACATCTGTTTGATAGCTATAATTCAGACATAATATTTGTGTGATGATAAAAATATTGATTAATGTTGTAGAACTAAGTTTGGATATGTACTGCTGAATTGAACACATTGACTCACTATGACAAGTTTGGAAATAGGAGCAAAATTGTCACTGTGTTAATGATAAGGTAATCTTTATGTGTTTGTGGGAAAAGGACAGTAATTATATATCAGTATAAAGGTACAGTGCATGCTGCATGTATGCAGGCAATTCCCAGTGTATAATGATTTGAATTATAAATTTTGAGCTTTACAATGATGTGAAATAATACACATTCAGTCCAAACTGTTACTCTGAATTTTAAACTTTGCTGTTTTCCCCCAGTAGTGATATGTAGTAAATATCACTGCTGATGCTGGCAGTGCCAGGAACAACGCCCCTGATTGCCAGAGGAAACTCTGAGTCTGTAGTCTGCCGTCCATGGTACTAAGCACATGGCAGGAAGTAGTCAACACCTTCTTATAAAATAAACTTTGCACAGGAATTTCCTTGCCCTGCCCTTGGTCAATGTCTTCTGGTAACCTTTCAGGTCGATTAGGCTGTGCAATAGCGTTCTGTAGATTAGATGTATTAAACGCATTTTCACTTTACAGTGGGTTGATTGGGATGTAACCCTATGTGTGTGAGCACGTGCATGCACACCAGGACCAAAACACACTCAAAACTCAATTTCCAAATCATTATACAAACATAAATTATAAACAAAGACATTCAGATGAATATAGAGAATATCTTCATGGTCTTGGATAGGGTAGCTTTCTGACACAGCATATAAAGCTCTAATTTCATAGAGTATCATTAGCAAAACATAATATTGCATGGGAGGAATCCTATTTAGAAAAAGACATCATCAAAAATTTATAAAGCAATCCACATGTATAGATCTGGATATATGAAAGGAATTATGGCCTGGACAATATACATATTACCCAAAAGATAAATTAACTGAAAATGTACAAAATTTAACAGAGCACTCATGTGGCAGAAAAGCCTATAAAATTACATGACTCTATTAATTGTTTGTGAAACTATACACCCTCCACAATGTCTCTAATTAGCAATGAACACCTTCAACTGGTGGTAGCATGTGCGACCTGCAGCACTTCCATAAAATACCACCAAAATGTACTGTAAATTTGCTAAACTGAAAACAACTTCTGCCTAAAATTTCAAGTCTAGCTATATGCTCAAGGAAAGGTAAAGTTACTGTATCAGGTGATGCACCCACAGTCATATTCAAATAAACTGGAGCAGCCTTATGTTTTATCAATAAAATGGGTACATAAAGGTTAGCATATTTATACACTGAATCATCAATCAGTCATGAAAGCTAACTAATGTAGCCTAAGAGAGGAATGAATTTTTAGCACAATATTGAGAAAAACAAGTAAAATTTCAAACTTGTGTGTAAGATACAATGAATATAACATATGCAAATCACAAACAAAATAAAACTAACATATAATGAGAGAGACCAGAATAGTGCAAACACTAAAGAGGACAGATTCATGATTATGAGAAATCACTGTTTTGTCCTGATGGTGCGATATGTGTTCATGGGTGATATTTAAACAGATCTAAATATCTGTTTAAATCTTTGCATTTAACAAGTTCACATATTTTACATTTATTTTCTGTGCACTGTAATACCTGTGTGCTGCACTTTCTAAAGTGTTTATTTTAAAAATCCCTCCAGGGGCTGGGGATTTAGCTCAGTGGCATAAGCACCTGCCTGGCAAACACGAAGTCATGAATTCGATCCGCAGTACCCCAAAAAAATCCCTCCAAATCCATCATGATGTGATTTAAATACCTACTGTAATGGTCACAAGAACTGTGTCTCTTCATCCTTGTCATCACCAACATGATTATCAACACGATGGCAGAAACAGACAGTGGAGCTTTTCATCCTCTTTATAATCTCATTCATCCATCAAAGTATCAAATTCATTGAACTTTAATTCTATGATGTGGCATGATCTAGTTTTTACAATTCTACCATTTACCTATTAAAACAAACAAGCAGAGAAACATACTTTCATTTGTCTACTAAAATCCAATAGTAGATCTTAATCGTCTACCTTTTAATAATTTAACACCTAAGATTTTCTCTAAAGGAATGAGAGGGCCAGTTATAAATCTGATTATGCCATCATTATACTTCAAAAAATCCAGTGACTTCAAACTTTTTTTTAAGATAAAAATTTATGAAAGTGCGTAGTTAACCAACTACTCCCTACTTTTCTCAGATGCTCTCCTGCGACTCTCCCTATTACACACATCTTTCTGGTTCTCTGGCTTCTTAATTACCTGCAAGTCCTTCTTGATGCAGGTCATTGCTCTTCCATTTTCCTTTGACTGAGTTTCCCCGTCATCCCAGAGGTCTTCACATAGGTGTTAGGTGACTGTAGGCTCAAGTCTTACTTTCGCAGTGGGCCTTATTCCTAAAGAATTATTTTTCCAATCTATTTTATTAAAGTCCTAACTCTTAGTCCCAGCTGAAATAATCTCACTTGTTATGTATTTGCTATTTATAATGTATCTCAATTACAAGTCACATTTCGTTTAACATAATGGTGTCTGAAAATCACTATGTAGACACCACTCATGTTCATTTTTGGCACATAGCAACAAGTCCAGATGTAAAGGATCCCAGTTTATCTTCATGATTCCCATGATGCCATTGTAGGTGTGGACTTTGCCCAGCTACTGGCTTTCATTCTCAAGGTCCAGTGATTGTATTTCCAGAAATATTTACATTTTTTGGGCAACAGTACAAAACACTGGGAGAATATATATTAAGAACTTACTTTTCAGATAAAAGAATTCCCATGATGCATCATCCCTGAACATTCATACAGAATTTTCCTGTCTCACATTGGTAATCCAACCATAGTCAAGTTTGTACCCCAAAGAAACTGACAATTACAATTGTGTGAGTCACCAGTCTGAATGAAACTGAGATATTATCAAAGACTAAACATACAGGCCATTTTTTTCAAGAATCCACTCTTTTAGATTTTAGAAAATCCATTCTGATTTTTATCATACAGTAAATGAGACAAATATTCACAAGATTTCAAAGGGAGGTGAATACAATATTCCTTTCAGTTAAGAATTTAACTTTCCTCTTTCAAATCAACCATAGCAGAGTCATGATAAATGATTTGATCTTAGTATATGATAAATAATGTACAATGTGAAATGTAAAAATGTCATAGAATACTGGAATAAAACATCGAATTCAGAAAGCAGCAAACAAGAAAACGTCCTAAGGAATATGTCTCTAGATAATATTACTCTTTCCTTGCAGTGTGCCAAACCAGTTTTTAGGTTGTTTTTCCAGCAGCTTGGTTCTGCTTTCTAGTTCTAAAACTTTCCACAGATTCTGATTTTCACATCTAAGAGCATCTGTGTTACTCCTTACATTTCATTAACACAAAGACAGGAAAAGTACAACCTTCTTAGCACAGGTAAACTTCAGTAACCTATTTCTTCTATGTGAAATTTTAGGCCCGACATGTAATCTTTTCAAGAATTTAATATTTGAGTTGGTGCAATGGTGCATACTTGTAATCAAGTACTATGTGAGGCTGTGACAGGTGGATCACAAGTTTCAGCTCACTTTAGGCCATTCAGCAAATTAGTGAGATCCTGTCTCAAAACAAAAACACAAAATTGGGCTGGGGTTAAAATCACTGTGAAGATTCCGGGTTCAATCTTCAGTAGTTCAATGAAAAAAATTAATATGTAATGTATGACTGAGGTCAGGCTTTGCTGTTCTTTAGTGATACTATTGTGTCTGAAACTTAGGAGGCATCTAGTTACTGTTTGCAGACAATTCCACAGCTAAGGACTTTCTCTAGATAATTCATAACGAGTTTCTCTAGATAATTTATATGCATGAATACAATGATATTTTACTTATGTGTCTCTAGGATTTAACTACAACCCCACACAGCTTAAATTCAAAGTGTCCTAAAAACGTGATGTTTGAGAACGAGGCTGGATTGCGGGACACAGGACTGCTGAGTTAAATTCCAAAAGTTAAATTCCAAAAGGTTGCGAGTGGATCACTGCTTGTGATTTGGAAGGATGCGCTCTTGTCCAGATCCTGTCTACTTCTGCTTCAGGTTTGCCAGCCCCTTTCCTGCCCCGTACCTTTCTGCGTGATGTTTCTACTGTGGATCCAGCCCGCCAACCGTGGTCTGAATGCTCTTAAAACAAAATAAACTTCTTCATAAGTTATAGGTGTAGGGTATTGTATTTCAGGAACAGAAAAGTGACTATTAGAATCCTTTTCTTAAATGCAATGGCTGAGAACAATTAATTGATGAGCTGGCCTGTGAAAGCAAACCAGGTAAATTACCGCTTCCGGCAGACCCCTGGTCTTTTTCAACAAGATCGTCCCATTTTTGTGACACCCACTAACTTCACTTTCTACTTCAGTTGCAGCTGCGCATCTTTTTCCATTAGTAGACGTCAGTAAATGGAATTTTTTGACCTTTCATACTTTCTAATTTGGAGTTTGGAAAATTCTTCCATTCACTAAATAGTATTTGTTTGTATCTCTGCTTTTGGGGTTGTTCAAAGAGTTCAGTTTGTTTAATTGCACTTTGCTGAAAGTAACAAGATAAGACCACGATACCAAGACTGAGATCTCCACTATAAGTTCTTTGATGCTCTAGCAGGAAAGTTATATAGTTATCACTGGATAGGACTGACCAATACCACACTGATAGTGACTGAATCATTTGTGTTAACTTTAGGTGAAAGTAAGAAATGAAAATATTTATATTAAACTTTTTGTACTTCAAAAGATTTTGCATTTTTTTACCAGATGGTAATTGTTTTTAATTAGTATCTGATTTTCCTTCAAAGGTAAAAGAGAAGAGATGCTTTTACTTATTTATGTATTTAGAATAATGATTTGAGAAAATCAAGGCATTGTCAAAATGATAAAATTAGTGAAATACCATTTCTTGTGTTTAAATATCATGCCCTCTTCATTTCCATTATTCTTTATATCAAAGTGAAATGAAGATCTTTAAAAGTAAGAGTGAGTATTACAAATACAAGGAAAACAATATATCTCAATTTCCAAATTTGATTTATTATTTGATTAAGGTTTTAAAATAAGTTTGATTATTTGAGTTCAGTGACAAAGAGAAAATAAATATATTTATTTCATATTCTTTCCTGGAGACCTTTCTTAATCAGCCAAGGATAAATTCTCTCCAAGAGTATGTAATCACAGCTCAGGTCCCCAGTAAAGCCAATGGAAATTCTGAATTGAATACACCATTGACCAGGTAGAAAATTTTGCCCACAAGGATCATGAAAATTATACAATTTACCATGGAGAACAACTTTTGCAAGACAAATTTTCTAGCGTACAGGAGATTGAAACAAAAAATAACGATATTACACTTGTTAACTAATAAAACAAATATATGTAAAATGTTATGTTAATCAAGATATTATACATATAGATAAAGAAGAGTGGAATTTGAATCTGTTATAATGAAAAGAAGAAAAAATAAATTATCGTGTTTGTGAATTAAAATAAATGCACAATTTCTAAAATAAATAATATCATTTTATTTATTATTTTTGGTTTGGGCTTCCCAACTTCATGGGATTTTTTTCCATTCAATTAATGATACAATATCTGAAATGAAAGTACTGCAAAATATTATCTGCAAAACAAATAAGTTAAGGGCTTATTTATTTATTTATTTAGAGACAGGGTCCTGCTATGTAGTGCAGTCTGGCCTTAAACTCACTTATGCAGCCCGAGTTTCCCTCAAACTCATGGCAGTCCTTCTGCCTTGGCCTCCCAAGTGCTGGAATTACAGACATACAAAACCACTTCCTTCTAAAACCTAATATTTTAAAATGAAGCAGTGCCTTAATTTTACATAGTCACCCTGAGTAATGCAAAAGAAATTGCAGTTATTTGTAAATTTAATCTTCAGATTTATCCATCTCACTCTGAAAGTCTTATTTGTAATGTTCCGTAAAAATACTATTGAAGTGATATAAAGAGTTTTATTTAGATTACCATCATTCAAAATTTAAAAAGAGTTTTCTTCTAAAAGTTTATGCTCATTTTCTTCTAACTTTTCATCAGCATATATAAATTACTATGTTTGGAGAAAAAGAAATAAAGTATCTAGAGTTTTTTTAAAAAACATCTACAATAGTGTCATAATTTTTAAAATGTAAAGTTAGTAGAATTGCTTGGATATCCATTATCTTCCTTCGCTAAATTCTTACATTTAGAATGGTGTAGTTATGTAGGAAATTGATATTAGCATGAAAACTTCATATTTATATTGGAATAAAATGTTTCAAATTATACTATTTGGGTTACTTGATAAAGATGGATCTTCTGCAGTATTACCTTTTTGCTTTAAGATAATTGCAAAGAAATTGTAATTTTGATGGCTGTTCTTATTGAAATACACATGCTTCAGAGGGCATTTTTATCAATGAAAATGATTCCAGCATTATTGCCTTCTTCGCCATTGGTTATCTCTTTAAGCAATTAATCATGGATTAATTTAAATGCATTTTAAATTAGGAAAAAAAAGATCATTTTGACTTTAAGAATTTTTCTCTGTGTCTCAGAGAGGAATTATATTACTTATAGTTTTAGTAAGCAAAATATTGACTTATTTAAAAATCTGTTTCATAATTTGTTACTTTCAATATCATTAGTATAGATACTGGATAATTTTTCTTTGAAACCTAAGTGTCTCATACACAACACTACAGCATCAGTCTTCCTTAAAGATTATAAAGAAACATATGACAGTAATTCATTCACAAGATGCTGTCATATCATGATATATGTAACTAATTGTCAATTGAAGTAAGCTAATGTTTAATATTATCTACTTTTAATAATTATTTTTTTTATTGTTGATGCCAAAGACAAGATGTCTTCTCATACATTTCTAAATGTATCATATGATTTGAGTACATTATTTTATAACTCCAATGAGATGAACTTAGTTCAGATAGTCATATAACTATTACAACAGATCTAATTTCTCTGGTTTCACATTTTTTTGCATCCATCTTTTCAATGATAATTTATAATAAGTTTTAAAGCATAGTGTCGGTTACTGACCATATTTTGGTGGAAAAGTAAGAAAATGCCTGTATTAGATTGTATTACTGAAATCTGTGTAAACACTTCACAGTTGGACCTTCTAGCCTACCTCCAAAACTTATCTTTCCCTGAGTATATTCCCACTTTTGCACTAAAATTCATGGATGTGTAGGAATTCAAGAGTTATCTTTTATTCAGTCTAAGATGTTGTTTTACTGTCCTTAAGCTTATAATAATATCTCATATTTAGATTATTTTCTGGTTGAGATTAATCATTATTTATTCCAAATGGGACTAATCATTATTTCCTGTTTTAACATTTGAACACACTACTTTGACCTTATTTTTGCACTAGCACTAATTTACCATCAGCCTAAGGGATGTTTGATTCCTGTGCCATCTGATGGGTTTGCAAATTTCACAGGGGTAATATCATGAGTTATTTTTGTTGTTGTTTCTTCTTTTTAAAATTGTTTTAGGTCCTTTATGCTGAGATCTAACTCATTCACAAACTGGTGAACATATAACACAGTGTTGCTTTACTCTGAAAAATATCATAAAGTACTTCTCTAGAACTCAGTATTTTGTATTGCTGGAACTTCATTGCTATTGAATCATGAATTTTCAGATATCTGCAAGGCTTTGTTAGGATTGCAAGATCAGCACTGTAGCCTGTTGCTAACTACTTCTTTAATGATAAAAGTGATTCTACACTCTCAGTTAGTCCTGAATGAAATCTTACATTCCATGTCACGAAGTCACTCAATATAAAAAGACCAACTGAATTTAAAATAAATGCCTTAATACATGTGGTAAGAAATAAATCACTTCTTAAAGTACCATTTCATTTAATTTTACAGTAAGTGACAACTATTGCATCTGTGCCAAGATATATCATTTTATTTATGAAACTGACAATTGACAAGTACACCTTTTTTTTCCTTCTAGGAATGATTTTTTTTTAAAACAGGAATCATAAAGATGGAAGGAGAGGAGTAAAGTTCACACATTTTTAGCAATACAATGAAGTGTTTCTAAAAGAACCGATTTAATACCTGAAAAAAATTAAGGTTGCCTTAACAAGGTAGAGTTCTTCCGTGCCCGTGGAGGGCAGAAGTTTGTTTAATGTCTTGTAAATCTTTTTGTATCTTCATCGGTCAGCAACCCCAAGTAGGACTGGTTAATTAGGGGGTGCTCTGTCTTGATCTTTTAATTTCCTAAATGCACTTAGTCCTTTAAAATATATCCACCTTCCAGAATTAAAATATATACTTTTATCTTAATCCTCTTAAATACATCATTTTTCCACATCCATTATATAAGTTCATTAAAAATACAGAAAAATAATCAAAGCATTAATCTCACTTTTGCGATTATTTTTATTAGAGGATTTGACTTTATACATACTCTTAAGACATACAAGTAACCATAACAAAGACTAGAACCAACAAAGATTCAAAATTAATTCAACTTCTCACATTATTTACACTGACTTTTTCACCCGAGCCACTGAGTGGGCGAAATAACTTGACCCTTACTAAACATATGGTGACTAAATTATCACTAGTCCTACATGCTTATTCTTAGATAATAAGTGTAGATTTGTTCTACTTCTTATTTACATAAGCCAGTTATCAAATGAGGAAACAGATAAGGAGAGAAGATACACTGAATTATAAAAATGCCTAGAAGCCACAGAATAATAAAATTACTCACATTCCCTCCTAGTTTAATATCAATGCATTTTGCATTTTCTTAACTATTTTCTCTCATATATAATGTGTTTTGTTCAAAAAGTATTCCCCTTCAAACTATCTTCAAATGGTTGTTATAATTCTAATATCTTAGTATCAGTGAACAAGACAACTGATAATAAAAATTATAAATAGTATATGCATATACATTTAATATATTTCATAAATATGTACATATATATTTGCTGTAACCACCAAGAAAATTTATGAACAATATACTATTATTTTCTTACATTTTTCTCATTACAAAGCCATTCTTGAAAAATAATTACCTATTTTTATGCACTATTTTATTCTAGAAGGATAAAAGAGAAGCAGTTCTCTATTTTTGTGTCCAAATGGGATTCTGTTCTACTGCATTTCAATTACAAGTTCTACCTGCCTGAGAAAATAGCAATTACTATTAAAATAAATAATTTTTTCCCTGAGATCATATATTCTCTAAAAAATTTTCCACACCACCTTCATCTTGAAAGAAAAAGAAGGTTCTCGCTCGGAGTCCCCTGAAGGGACTTGCTCTAGCATAAACATCCACACTGCTGGCTCCTTCTCCCCACAGTGCTTTGATAACGCCGCACAGTTCCACCGCAGGCCTCGAAATGAGGGCAGAGCCACTCTGCAGCACTGATGCTATTTTCCTTATATTTGGCTCACAGAAAGAGCATCGCAGATTTCCCCAAGTTCTTTACATTTCATCTATAAAGAAAAAAGATTTCCTAACAGGCTTTTAGGAAAAGTTTTTTCATTCGTTTTGTTTTGACATTTCACTTTGGGCCAGTATCATTGGTGCGAACCACATTTGGCCACTTAATTTAAATTCAAATCAAACCAAACTAAACCAAATTTAACTTTTTTCTTTGATCATGCTAGTCATATTTAAAATGCTCTGCTGCTGCGTGTGGCTAGTGATATTCTGGTTTATACAGCATTTATGGTATCACAGACTGTTCTGTGGAACAGAGTTGATACCAGCTGAATGAAAATGCAGTGTGTCCTCCTTCCTATAGCATCCTACGAGGTTTTTATAACTTGGCCTTTCTTTGAAATAACACCATCCTTTTCAGGAAATGCTTTAAAAAGAAAAGTCCCCTTCTCTTTAATAGGAAAAAACAAAACTGATGATAACAACACCAATGTTCCACATGCAAGGATAATGGCTTAAGTACTATTTGCCTCGCTTCTTAGAAAGTCTGTAGTTCAATGTACTTAAATGTGTATTCTTTCTGTACAAATTTCAGAATATTCTGCTGTCTTCCAACCTTCTCAAGCACTGCTGTTAAGACCACACATCTACACAACATCATTGACTTCTCTTCCTCAAGCTTCTCTCCTTTGCTTTTTCCAGTACCAGGACTTGAAACCAGTACCATCACACTAAGCCATCTCTTCAGCCCTGTTGTTGTTTTACTATATTTTGAGACAGGGCCTCACAGAGTTGCTAAATTGACAGTGATGAACTAGTATTTGTTGGACTCCTGCCTCAGCCTGCCACCTTGCTGGGATTACAGATTACAGGCAGTTTGCCTGCCGCTCAGATTGCTCTGCATGAGGCAAGGAGAGGGATGAGGAAAACTCACCCACATCTCTACCCACATCAACATTCAAGGCAAGAAGTGGCGAATGACACTGAGAACCCATTATGAAAGCAAGTGATGAATTTGGGGTCTCTTTAGAAATCCCTTTGGTTTAATCTTTCTCTTTTTCTTCAATGCTAAAATGCAACGTGAAAGCACCTTTCCTACTGGTACATGTCAGGCTATCTGCTACAACTTCTCAGCGCTTCAGAATGTGCTAAGCCACCATCCATCTCTACTCAGCTTTTTTGTTGCCTTGAATGTATAATACAGTGGAGAGCAGATAAACCAACTGATGAAGATGCGCAGTCCAACTAGAGCTCAGAGAGAGTGGAAAAGGATCTTAATGTCATATGGTTCTCTCTAATTTTTCTAACGCTTTATAAGCTTCCATGTGTTCCATAATCTTCCAGAGTGTTTTACATGATGGACATTGGACCTGGAGTCCGACCTGCGCTCTACATTACCTGATGTATGCTAATATATCTTTAAAAAATAAAATCTCTGTAAAGTCAGTAAGCTTTTAAAATCTTGATTTTAAAACAAAAGGCAAAATTCGAATTTCCAAAAGATGAGGCCTGCTGCGAATATCAATATATTCCTTATTTCATGGGACATTATTTTTCATTCTATATACCTGTTTGATCTACAAGCAAACCTGACAATGTGCAGAAAACAGGTGTTTACAGATGTGAAATTTCAGTCTCAAAGAGGTTCCACTGCCCAATGTTCTACACTTAAGTAAGGAATAGCACCCAAATTCCAAACCAGAATTTGTAATAGACTAAATTTTTCTGTTTGCACAATTCTGAGTCACTTTATCATAATATCTTAAGAGGATTAGAGAAATTTTACCATGAAACAACATTTTATGCTTGCATTCTCGATGAGAGAAATTTGTCCTACCAAAGTGCCAGTGACTCATTTGAACATTTTGTTTTGATAAAAAATGCTTCTAAGGAGCTCAGAGTACATTTCACTTCCTTCCTAAATGGAGGACACAGTACACAATGTAGTGGTATTCTTGATGACTCATCAGCATCATTATGAATCCCAATTCTTGTTCTGAGCTGAAACAGGGCACACTGCTGCATATGCTTGGAAAGTGCTGAAAACCTCAACGTCAGCTGTCAGCTGTAACTTACAGTGCTGCTGGGAAACCTTTAACCACCGTCTCTCACTACCTCTTCCCATGCCTCGTCTGTGGCTTCCAATCGAATTTTAACTTGTAACCCGCAGTAAATGAGCAATATAAATAACCTACATTTTAAAATTTGCAGGGCAAATAGAATGGGAGCTGGATGACCTGAATTTCTCTCAATGGTTCTGATTATTTTTGTTATTCTGATGCTTTATTCACTTTAATATTCACTGTATCCCAGAGGGTTTAAGATGATGGGAAACTGACCTACAGTCATACAGAGGAAACTGAAAATATTATTCTCATGTGAGGTGACTTGTATAACAACACAAATATTTGTAAAAACATTTTTACATTTCCGCTGATCATTATAGGTTGACCATTATAAGACGAGAAGTTTTACATTTAATTTACAGTTAACCAGTCATCACCTACAGTTTAAAATGACTGAAATGTCTCTTTGGCATTTTTGCTCTTCTGTGTTCAGAGAAATTCCTTAGCCTCCCTCCGTTTCTGCTTAGCAGTTTCTATGTGACGTAGAGATGTTTGATCAGCAAGAGAACTCTGGCTCTTTTTATTTCCCTTCACTTAAAAAAGATTTTCTTGAAATGTAAGGAGCATGTGATCCACTGGAATATTTTATAAAACTGCAGTTATTAAGTTTGCAGGTCTGAGGGGGGTCCTGAGATTCGGATTTTTCTCAGGGTTTGTGATGTCAGTTATCCCACTCTGCATCCCATTTCTTGGAGATACCATGTTCCTACAATAAGGTTATGTTTGCCCATTGGGAAAACAAATATTTGGCATTATGAACTTTGACTTTCTGTACTTTTACTTGCTAAAAAATGAACGGGTGCTTGGTAAGCCCCTCTCCTTCCCAATGACAATTTACATATTTTGAAATGTTTCACATGAAAATACTTGGATGACTTAAGGTATCATGACATGCTCAGAGATGAATTTTTAGAAATGATACAAAACTTATTTTGTGAAGTGATAAGCTATTTTATTAAGACTTCTTATAGAATATTATTTCAAATTCATGTTTCTACCATATTCATGATATTGTCATTTAGATATTATATTTGTAACATTTCTAAGAAGCCACTTAACTATGACTTATTGATCCCTCAAAGCATTACAGAAGACCTGAGGATGCTGTCCGTACCCTGACTTCACTGCCTTTAGCTGCACATTTGAACTGATGAGCCCACAGCCAAGAAAAGAGAAAAATACTTTCTGTGACCCTTGCTCCACGATGCTGGATATTCCTCTCCTGTTTTATCACTGAATGCAGCTTTCAATACTGTCTCACAAAATAAAGGACAAAAATTTAGTTGGCTGGTCCCAATCTTATATTTTTTTCTTTTATTTATCAATGAGATAATTTGAATTTATGTGAGGTATCTAAAATATATATTGTTATTTTGTGGGAGAACAGAGTTTCTGTGTCTTCTAACTGTGGTTAAGTTCACAGGTTAATAATGTGTTTTCACAGCATTTGTTGAACAGTTTTTTGTACATTACATTTCACTTGATAAGTGAGTTGCTATTTCTCCATGTTGTTAACTATTTTCCATTTCACCGCACTGATTTGATATTCTTGAAAGTTTCTGAGTATAAAAGTAACCAGATGATGGATAAATTGGGCTTTTATTTTAAGAAAATAATTAAAATAATAGAAATGATAAGCCCTGCTATTTTGAGTAACTCAGAAGAATCTTTTTAAATACTGTCTTATTAATCTGAAACTGGCTAGAAGCATCTAAAATTCCACAGAAATACCTTGATAATCATTCTTTATTATGAACCACATGCCATTTATCCTGAAATCTATTATTGTTTGTGATAATGAAGCCATATTGAGGTATTGTTATAAGCTTCAGTTTAAAAAAATGACAAAGTCAGCCATTGTCAAACACTGTCTAATTTATTCTTTTTTAGTTTGTAATTTGGAAGAATGCACTAAAAATTCTTTTGAAGTTAAAAAAAAACAATGATACAGAATATCAAAACAACATAACAGGTGATTAACAATGGTTAATATATTGTGTATTGATATCTTCAAAGTAGTTGCTCATACTAAAAGATATAGGCATGAAAACTGATTAAATGATACGAGCACAAACTTCTTTACAATGAACTGGTAGAGAAACCCAGAAGTCATCAATAAAAATCGCATTGGTGAAAGTTATGGGTGTCCATAATCAATGTGTAGTGGAGTGAAAAAAAAATCTAACAATGAAATCACAAGCCATTCTTTAGGATGAACTAACAGATTGGGCTTTTATTTTAAGAAAAAAATTAAAATAGTAGAAATGATAAACCCTGCTATTTTAAGTAACTCAGAAGAATCTTTTCAAATACTGTCTTATTAATCTGTAACTGGCTAGAAGCATATAAAATTCCACAGAAATACCTTGATAATCATCCTTTATTATGAACCACATGCCATTTATCCTGACAGTCCTTTCTTTCTTCTCTTTTTCTTACCCTTTCTGTCCTTCTTTCTTTCTTTTTTTTTTTTGTTATTTTGAAGGTAATAAAATATAACCAAACAAGACAGAATAAAGCCGACTGAGACAGTGTAGTGAAATTGGTACAGAACCTCACAGCAGGTTACCCGGATAACAGTAATAGGTACCATAGTATATCTCGTTATCTTCACAATAGTTGTTCTTTCAATCAGGTAGAATAAAATCAAAGGAAACACAGAGCATTGTAGAACTTATCAAAACAGAATATTGAATAGAGCAATATCATTGATCATAACAAAGCAAAACAGTGATAAAGATCTTTGCCTTCAAAGAGATGGTAGGAGGAAATCCCCCTTATTTGCTATATTGCATGTGGTCAGCCTTCCAAGAGATGCTCAGATCTCTGGCTCCCACTTGCTAATGGGGGGGCATGGTAGACGCACAGCTGCTTACCAGGGCGGCGAGCCGGTTGCTTTTTTCCCAGCGCCCTAAGTACCAACATGGCCCCCTTCTTTCTTTTCTCCATTACCTCATTCTAGTTTTTCTTCCTTTTGAGCAGTTTCTTTCACTTTCAGTTTCACAATACCTATTGTACATTTTGGATCTCATTCATGCTTTCAGTTACCTACACCAGGGAGATAATACAATGTTTACATAGGCGCGTCTGATTTATTTCACCTATTAGTATGGTCTCAAGTTGCAACCATTTACCTGTAAAAGTTTTGAGTTTATCTTCTATAACTGAGTAGTGCACCATGAATAATACTACCACATCTTTTTAATACATTTCTTGGTCGATTGGCACTTGGATTGTTTCCAAGATATGGCTATTATAAATTGTGCAGCTATAAACATCGGTGAACATATATTACTCTGATAATGATGTTTTCGGTTCTTCAGGAAAAATACCCAAAAGGGAAATAGCTGGATAGAATGAGGACTTCAAGCCTAGATTTTTGAGCAATCTCCACACTGATTTCCATAGAGGTTTACCTGTCTATACTCTCACCAACAGCAGAGAAGAGTTCCTTTTTCCCCACAGTCCTGCCACCATGTGTGATTGGTTGATTCCTTGATGATAGTCATTCCTTCTGGAGTGAGATGGAATCTCAGTTTTGTTTTAATTTACATTTCTTGAATGTCCAGTGATGTTGGACATTTTTTCTTACATTTATTTTCCATTTGAGTTTCTTCATGTGAGAAGTACATACATCTCAATGCCTTTTTTGAATTGGGTATTTGAATTTGAGAAACCTGATTTTTTTTTCATATCTTAATATGTTCCAGATAGAAGTCCATTATCTCAGGGGCAGTTGGCTAATTTTTTTTCCCATTCTGTAGGTTTTCCTTTTACTCTGTTGGTGATTTCTTTTGGTGTGCAAAAAACTTTAATAAGAGGAGGTTCCAGTTGTTGATTCTTTGAAGTTCTTCTCATGAAGACTGGGTTTTGTTCATGAACTCTCTGCCTATTCCTGTGTCTTCAAGATTTATGCTTACTTCTTTTCCAGAAGATTCAGTGTTTCTTATTTAATATTTAGTTCTTTGATCCTTTTTGACTTTAGGGCATGCTGACACGCATGGGTCCAGTTTTAGTTTTTGGCATGTGGAAAGAAAGTTTGTACAGCACCATTTATTAAAGAGACCATGTTTCTTCTAGGGACTGTTTGGCACCTTTGTCAAAAATAAGGATGCTGAGTGTTTTTAGTTATTTCTGCATTGTCTTGTCTCTCCCTGATCCTCACATGTGTGTGTGTGTGTGTCTGTGTGTGTGTGCCAATATCAATCTGATTTTATCACAGTTGCTTTATAGTATAATTTAAAATCAAGGATTGTAAAGCCTCCTGCCTTGTCTTTGTTTTCAGCATTACCTTTGCTATTCTAGGTCTCTTCTGGTTCCATATGAAATTTAGGAATGTTTTCTCTAGATCTGTAAGGTATATTAATGTCATTTTGATAAGGATTGGTTCAAATAAGTATAACAGCTTTGGATGTATGGCCATTTTCACAATGTTGATACTTCTAATTAATGATCAAGGTATATCTTTTCATTTTTTGATATCACCTTCAATCTCCTTTTTGAGAGTACTGTGATTTTCACTATATAGAACATTTACATATTTTCTAAGATTGATTCCTAAGCATTTCATTTTTTTGAATGTTGTTGTGAAATGTCTTGGTTACTTAATTTCTCTCTCAGTGATTTTGTTGTTTGTGTACAGGAATGCGATTGAATTTGAGTGTTGATGTGTACCCAGATATGCTGCTGAATTTGTTTATTAAGTCCACAAGTCTATCAGTGGAGTTTGTCAGCTCTTCTATGTAGAGTATCATGTCATCTGCAAATAATCTAACTTCTTTCTTTCCCATCCTTATTCCTTTTACTTATCTCTCTTGTCTAATTGCTCTGGCTGACATTTTTATCACTATATTGAATAGCAGTGGTGATAGTGGACATCTTTGTCTTGTCCTAATTTTAGAGTGAAATTTTTCAGTTTTTATACATTTCATAAGATATTGGCTGTTGGTTTGTCATAGATGACTTTAATCAGATTGAATTAGGCAGCATTTGTTAAGATTTTGCTGTAGGGTTTTTTTTAATCAGGCATGAGTGTTGGACCTTATCAAAAACTTTTTTTCCTGCATCTACTGAGATGAATAAGTGATTTTTGTGTGTATTACATTTATTGATTTACATATGTTGAACCCTCTCTGCATTCCTGGGATGAATCCCACTGGATCATGGTATATAACATTCTTGATGATTTTCTGCATCCTATTTGTTAGTATTTTACTGAGGAGTTTTGTATCTATGTTCATTAGGGGTATAGAACCTGTAGTTCTATATTTTGGTTGGGTCTTTCTCTCATTTTAATATCAGGGTAATACCTCAAAGAATGAGTTAGGGAGAATACTTCTATTTCAATTTCATTAAACAGTTTGAGGGACATTGGCATTAAATTATCTCTAAATGTCTTGTGGAATTCAGCAATAAATGCATCAGAACCTGGATTTTCTTGGTTGGTACATTTTTAAATAGTTTTTCAATTTCATTAACTAACAGTGAGTTATCTAAAACATTTCTATCTTCTTTATTCAGTTTGGTAATTCATAGATTTCTAGAAATCTATTTCTTCTGTGTTTTCCAGGCTACATGAATAAAGATTTTCTACATAATTACTGATGATTTTCTGCATTTCCATAGAATCTCCTCTTTTTTTCCTCATTGCATGAATTTGAGGGGTTTTTTTCCTTTTTTTGATAAGGTTGAATAAGAATTTATTGATTTTGTTTATTCTTTCCAAGAACCAACTTTTCAATTCATTGATCTTTTTATTGTCTTTTAAATCTGAATTGCATTGATTTCTGCTCTGATCTTTATAATTTCCCCCCTCTACTGAGCTTTGTGCCTGACTTTCTCTTTTTTTCTAGAAGCTTCAAGTTCAGCGTTAGGTTGTTTATTTGTGTTCATCTGTTTTCCTGATGTGATTATTCACTGCTATATATTTTCCTCAAAGGATTGCTTTCACTGCATTCCATGGGTATTGATATGTTGTATCTGCATTTTCATTTGATTATAGATGTTGTTTAGTTTCTTCTTTAATTTTGACTGTGACCTACTGGTTGTTCAGGAAGATGTTATGTAATTTTCCCTTTTTGTAGTGCTTTTTCTGTTTTTTTTGCTATTAATTTCCAGTTTCTTTGCATTATGGTAGGATAATATGCATATGATAATTTCAATTTTTCTGTATTTACTTAAGCACATTCTTTTTTTTTTTTTGTCTTCCAACAGTTTATTAGAAAGAATGTACACATTTAAAAAAATCCCACTGTCATGAACATAAATTGAGGGTTTTTTTCAGCTAGGATAAAAGCTGAATCAAAAACAAATAAAAATCCAATAGCGTATTAACACTTTTTCATTCATTTGCCATATTGACAGTGCAAATACAAATCTGGTAGTAGCGTATGGTCTACTTTATAGAACATTCTGTATGGAATGGAGAAGAATAGACATACTGATACTGTTGGCTGCAAAACTCTGTAAATATCTAGTAAGTCCATTTGTTCACATGTTTGATTCAGTTCTGTTGTTTTCTGACTTTTTGTCTAGTTGATCTATCTCTTTATGAGAATGGGATATTAATGTCCCCCATTAAAACTATGTGAATACTATATGATTTTTTATGTCTATTATTATTTGTCTAACATAATTGGGTGTTCCCATGCTTGATACATATGTATTTATCATTGATATCTCTTCTTCTTGAATTTTTCCTCTTAAAAGTATGTAGCGACCTTATTTATCTCTTTTGATCATTTTTACTTTGAAATTAACATTGTCTGAAAACAGAATAGCCACTCCTGCTTTTCTTTGAGTTCCTGTTACATGGAGTATTATTTTTCATTGTTTGACATCCAGCCAGTTATGAATTTCTTTTTGAATTAAATATGTTTCTTGTATACAGCATATTGATGGATCTTGTTTCATAATCCACTCTACCAATCTGTTTCTTTGATTGTCAATTGAGGCCACTAATATTGGTGGTTATAACTGATATGCATTGGCCTATCATGCAATTTTCCTGTTGTTGGCTTCCTGCTTTTTCCTGTTCAATTGCTTGCCCTGCCTAGTGTTTGTTTGTTTGTTTGTTTGTTTTCTGTTGTTGTTCTGGGAATTGTGGTCATTTTTATCTCTAGAATGTCTTTCAGTACTCTTTTTATAGTTTATTTGGTGGAAATAAATTTCTTCAATTGTTCTTTGTCATGAAACTGTCTTATTTCTCCATTAAATTGGAAAGATAGTTTATAGAATACATCGGTCTGGGTTGAAAGTTTTTTTCTTTCAGGGATTGAAATACTTCACTCCAAGCTCTTCTTTGAGGTTTGTGTTGAGAAGTTGGCCATGATTGTAATGAGTTTTCCTTTATAAGTGATCTGTGTTTTTTTGTCTTAATGGCTTTTTAATATTCTGTTTTTGTGCTAAATTTCTGGGATCATGATTATTTCATATCTAGGTGTAGGTTTATTTTGGAAATGGCTGTTTGACATGCCATATGCCTCATTTATCTTTATGCCAGGTTCTGTTCCCATGCTTGGGAACTTTTCTACTATTACTTATACATATAGTTTATTTTTAATATCATTTGTGTTGACTCTTGCTTTTTCATTGACACCTATCAATTTTATATATTTTCTTTGCATCATCTTGGAGCTTTAATGTTATTTCATAACCTCTTGCTATTTTAAAGATATCTTTCCTTTCATTATTGCTAGCCAAAATCCTGTCTTCAAGGTCTGAAAGTCTATATTCAGTTTCATTCATGCAGTTTTGTCAGCTTTCAATGGAAATTTTAACTTCCTGGATATCTCTTTGAATCTGTTTCATGCATTCTGTTTCTTTTCTATCTTGTTCATTCAAAGTTTTCATCATTTTCTATGCTTCTCTATTTTTTTAAATCTATGTCTTCTCTAGCTATGCTGAGCAATTCCTTCATTAAAGCAGTCATTTCCTTTTTCATCTGAGAGATTATTTCCTCTATACTCTCATGTATTTGATTCTTTACTTCATTTTCTCTCTTTCAGAAATTTCAGATGTGTTTCTTCTAATGTTTTCTATGTCCATGTCTCTTGTACTTGTTCTACATGGGCAGGGGTTCTTAGATTGCATTTGTCTTTACATCTTTTTTGTCAGTGTTTATTTTTTTAATGCCATTTTTGTCTCTTGGTTCACATTTCAGACTTCAATCTCATTAGTCTCTCCTGTCCATTGTGTGCGTCTTAGTGCCCTACTGTGCAGATGGCATTCACCTAGTGCCAGGTCCCACAGTGTAGGGGAGGTGTCAGTCACCTGAATTCCTACTGTGGGACCAGTTGAGTGAGTCCTAGATTCTTCTTGGGTTGACTAGCCTAGGAGTATTTATGTAAACCAACCCTTAGTTTGGATTGTTATTGCTGTTTCAAATTTTTCCAGGCTGCCAGTCCCGCCAGTCCAAGGTACATGCACCAGCCAGTGCCCTACTCTGTCATGAGGTTCTCACAGGCCTACTCTGCTTCCCTAAGGTAGGCAGAGAGCGCACTGGCACTCTCACAGGCTGCTCAATGTCTTCTAGGTGGAGGGAGGGCTCAGACACTCTCTTGCTGGCTTGCTGCAGTCTTCTCATTGGGGATTGAGTTTCCAACCTACACTTTTCATGATTACTAGGGTTTTGTGCTGGGCATCAAATTCTCTCTGGTATCTAGAACTATAGAAGAGAGCACAAGAAATAAACACAATGAATTGTTAATTAAAATAGGCTAGAAAGTGTTAAAGATTTTTAAAGAAACTGATATTGATGTAGCAGAATATAAAATAGGAAGAGATTGTTTCCAAGGAGAATGTTAAAACGGACATCATGAGGAACAATCCCATGTGATCTATTTCTGAATATACATATGTTGAATAATGAGGCAAGATTCTTAACTGAGGAAAAAGCACCAAAACTGGAACAGGGGCATAGAAGTCCATAAATGCTTCAAAAACTTATAAATGGTAAGTATAGATTGAAGGATATAAGAATGTAATGATATGATAGCTCTTATTTTACAAATTGAAGGGACAGGAAGATGATGTTGCAATTAACTGAAATAGGTAACAAAAACAAAAAAAACAACCTTTGGAAGGAAAAGAATGACTCATCTTTTTATTATTCTGAATAACATAATAGTTTTTATTTTCTTTTCAGCCTCAGCCAATTTATGCACATATACATGACTATATGGTTCTATCTAAAATGTGCATTTATGATGAGAGCCATTTTCTTTCATCTTATAAAACAGGAAATGCAGTTAACAATTTATCCAAAATAAACATCCTAAGCTCTCTCTCCTCTTCCTTTTTGGAATTTGAATAGAAAACTATAATCTCTTATCAAGAATACTAAATTTTTCAGTTTTTACTTATATCTTTATCATCTATTGTCAGCCAGTCTGCAAAACCAGACTGAGCTGGAAATAGGTAAACTATAATAACACAAGATGTGTGATTTTGTTTCTTGCTATCATGTTATTAGAAAGTGTAGAAGCAGGGTTATATTATTTATCATGTTAAAATTTGTACACAGATATTACACGTGTAGAAAGTAAATTAAAATTGAGTAAATAAAAGCCTCTCCTTAATAAAAACTATTATCTTTAAAAATGAAAGACAGGTTAAATGTAGCCTATGGGTAGAGTATTTGCCTAGCATGAGTGAGACCGGGGTTCAGTATTTAGATATAATATATGAATAATGTGCATATATATATATATATATATATATATATATATATATACATATATACATATATTTATGGCAAGTTGGATTTATAGACCTAGTGACTTTCTTGTTGCTGGGTACAGTATCCAACACACACAACTGAAATGTGGGAAAGCCTGATTTTGCAGTTAAGTTGTAATTTAGCTCATGTGTTCAGAGTTACTGGTCCATGATCAGATGAATCCAAGGTAGAACCATCATGGCAGGAGAGAATGGCAGACCGAAATGCTGTATTCATGGTGGCTGGGAGAAGAGTGACAGAGGGAAAGTCAGAGTGGCTAGACATGAAGCTGAGGCCACCTCTCTTTGTCCCACCCAGACACACGTGGAAGTGTGCTCTGCCAGTCCCCAGAGCGAGTCCCAAATCCAGTCAGGTAGCCGTTAACTGCCACGATGGGTTTGAGATATTTTTTAGAAGAAAAAATTTCCTATACTTTGAGAAAAACATATGATACTCACAATTTGTTCATTTAAATCAAATTTAATTAACATACATAAAACACATTTTATATGTTAATGGCATAGTATGGGATATTCTATAAAACTTTATAATGTTTAACTATTGTTAATCATATCTATTTCTTCAAATACATATTTTTCTTTATGGAAAATAAATTCAAATTTTTCTGTATAGCTTTTAGGAATATAAAAGCACATTTGATCACAGTAATGTACCACAGTATACTAGTTCTCTTCCTCCTTTCTAATTCTATCTTAGTACCCATTCAGCCTCTTGGCATATTTCCCCTTGCAGCCCCCATTCTACTTTTCCAATTTTGAGATCCACTGCTTTAGATTAAACATATAAATGAGAATATACAGTACTTAATTTGCTGTGTCTGAATTCTTCCACCTAATGTAATGATCTACCAAAGCTGACACAATTGACAAAATTTCATTTCTTTCTATGACTGAATAGCATTTCACAGAAAATGGATCACGTTTGCTTTATAAATTCACCATATGGATTCCTTATAATTCTTTTCTTTTTAAATAGTGTTAAAATAAGTATGGTTGATATAAATGTTCTCCTATATATTGAGTTCAATTCCTTTGAATATTTAACCACTAGTAGGATTGCTATGGGTATTTTTTATAATTTTTTAAAGAGAATAAAGCCAAGCAAAACAAAAAAGAATAAAACCAATCAAAACAAAAGAGTGTAACTGATGTAGCATTTCAAAACAAGATAATAGGAAATCATCAATGGCTACCATAATACCTCCTGTTGTCTTAAAAATAACTGCCCATACCATCAGACACAGAATAGAATAGAACCAATAAAAACCAAACAATGAATGCAACACAGGATTTCATAAGATAATAGTAAATCCAAAATTGTTACCATAATATCTATCTTTGAAATAACCTCCCATGCCATTAGACATAACAAAATTAAACAAGACAAAACAGAATAAAGCCAAACAAAACAAAACAATGAAAATGATACAGAACTCCAAAACAAGACAACAAGGAATCTACAATGTCCACCATGTTTAGAAGGAGATCCCCTATAGATGCTATATTGCTCATTGTTATTTTCTAAATAGATGATCAGACTACCAGCTTTATGTTTGCAAAGTCAATGAACCACTAAGCACCACAAACATTAAGTTGTATTTTACTTCAATAGCTATCATCTCAGCCTATATTTCTCCAGGTAACTTATGATGGCAGGGAAGGTCGGGAAAGAGATCGTGGGTCTTCTTGTCTCCCAGCCTGTGGGCCAGAAGGTGTTGGCATAGCCTTCTCCTCTTTGTGACCTGTGACTGTGCCAACTCACAGGAAGGGACAGGCATCTGTTTCTCCTCCCCATGGCCCATACGTGGTGCTAACTCACAGGAAGGGGCTGGCTTTTTCTTCTCTTCCGCATGGCCTGTTAAAGGCACTGATTCACGAGAAGAGGCTGGCATCTGTTCCATCTCCCACAGCCTGTGAATTGTGCTGACTCACAGGAAGGCTGGCTTCTTGTTCTCTTCCCCACAGCCTGTTACTAGCACCAACTCACAGGAAGAGGCTGGTGTCTGCTTCTCTTTTCCACAGCTCATGACTAGGTTATATGGTACTTCTAATTTTAATTTTTCAAGGAAACTTCATAGTGTTTTCCACGAAGTCTGTACCAATATATTTTCCCTCCAATAGAGTCCAAGTGTTCTCTTTGCTTGATATATTCATTAGCAATTACAGTCTTTAGCTTTTTAGTTAAAACCACTCTTCTTGTTATAAAACATGAAACACAATTAACATTTTCTAAAATATACACACTGAATTTTCTTTTGTTTTATTTTTAGAATCTAAATAGAAACTTACAATCATTTATTGTAAATACTAAACTTTTCATCTTTTACTTGTTTCCTGTTTCCTTATCTTTTTCTCAACCAGTCTTTTGCTTGCGAGATGATGCTTCATTGTTTTTAAATTGTATTTCCTTAATAAAAACTGACATTGAATATGGTTTTCATATATTCTTTGCCATTTTGTCTCTTTTTGAGAAGTATCTGTTTAGATTTATTCTATACAATCACTTTTCTTTACTTTTTAACTAGTGAGTCAAATGTGGTTATTTCTTGAACCCTGCTTATTTTTCTAATTGATCTAGTAGTATCAGTTAACAATAGTGAAAGAGTTTAATGTGTGAGTTTCATAAAAAAATAGTTAATTCTTATATGTGCTCTAGCATATCATGGAAAACATCACTGCCATTAAATTGATTTAAATTAGCTCTCTACTTTCTTCATATATGGATGAGATGAATATGAGAAAATTTGCAAATCTTTCTGTGTTGGTCAGGTTTTTGTCACTATAATGAAATAAAAGAGTCAAGTTACATTATAAAGAAAAAGTTTTATTTTGGCTCATGATTCTGAAAGTAGGTCCAAAGAGCTTGGCACAGTCTTTTAGTGTTGCTCCTGGAAGTAGATCTTCTCTTTCTCAACGTGTAAAGTCACTGGGATTCAATGATCGGTGCTCAGCTTTAATAACCTGATTTAAACGATCATTTTGTCAAAGCGCTACACGTAAATGCTTAAGTCAGACTGAGTTTAAATCCTCATAGTACTATTATTTATGATTGGAGAGGTTAGACTCCTCCATTAATTCAAGGGAACTAGTCATAGTCAGTCTATGTCTCTTTCCATGTCTTGTTTGCCAACTATATTGTAGGTGATGGTAATTTCAATATTACTATCTTAGTCTTCTGAATTTTGAGATAATGATCTACCAAATATTTGATTTCAATGAATTAAAGCCTAATTTCTATACTGATTTAAGCAGGAATAAAGTTTGCTGCTCAAATCTTATATGTACTCTGTGTAAAAACCATGTTCAAGATAGAAAATTGATATAAACAAAAATGCAGCCATATTAGAGTTAAACTAAACATCACTCCTGAGTTTCTTTCCTGATAGTATGTCTCATTATGAAAGCTGGTCAACAGTCTAAAGTAGGTGATCTGTTATTATGTCAACACCATAAATTTATTAATGTTTTAGAATGTTTTAATTCTGTTGTAAAGTGAAAAATTTAATAAGGTAGATTTTTTATAAGCAAATCATATGATTTCATGAAAGTGCATTTATTCACATTATTTTTTAATTTATATGGCATATGTCTTCACTACTTTTACTGATTACTTCAGAATAAAATTGCGATCTTTCACAATGGTGTCATTGTGATTATTTCTATTTATGTTGCCACCATCATCTGAAAAACTATAGCTCTGTTTTGGCCAAGTTTGTTTGGCTAAGTCCTGGTACCTCATACCTGTTGAAATATTTTCTCAAAAAAAGAAAAGAAAAAAGCTATATTTTCTTATATAACCTATTATTTTTGACCAGTCATATGTATGTTTCTTCTCGTTATTGTTCAAAAGTTAGTTTAATCAACTAAAACCAAAAAGTGACTTTAAGAAAATTATTTAATGTGTGTATTCATCATCTAATTCACATACTAAGTTTCAAACATGTGTCTATTTGTCTAAATATTTTTAACTAGTGCTATGCATTTCTAACCTATCATAGTCTTCTGATGCATGTAAAATGGAATTTAAGTAATTATTGCTTTTTAAAATTATTTAAGTCATCAATATGTCTTGAAAATGAATTACTTTTATGGTTATCCACACTTAGAGTAACTTCTCAAGATGCTTTATGGCAGGTAGAAAATGCTTTATACAGATTTGTTTTTATAGTGTTACAAAAGAAAATGAATATTTCTGTGGTGCATAAAGTATAAATCAATAAAACAACAAAGATAAAAAAAATTGACAGAAACAGAATCAAACTTGAAATAAGAACACCTGGATTGAAGTTCTTTTTCTATTTCATAAAAAGTTTTTTGTGATACTCCTAAAATAGGAAAAAAAAAGGGCAAAAGCAATAACATCATTTTGATTAGAGACCCATGTATAGCAATGGGAAATTGAAGAAATAATACTGCTTTTTTTCAATGTAAAACAAAGAGATTATCTCTCTATATTGCTTGTCCATATCTGTGCAGCACAGCAACCACTAACTAAACCTTGTTCTACATCACTTTGGAAAAAAGCTGGTATGAGTTGAAATATATTCTATACAACACATTACAAAGACTTCTTTAAAAAAATCTTGAATGCTTCATTAGTAATATGATCTATTGCTTACATGTAGAACTGATACATTTTGTATATATCAAGGAAAATAAAGCAGTGCAATTGGTTTCACTTTTGTTAATTTTGTCTTATTTTTCCATAAAAGTTTTCCCCTATACACTCTATCAGATCTCTCCCTCTCTCTCTCTCTCTCTCTCTCTCCCCCCCCCACCTCAATAGACATACTCTTGGTTTCCTTTTTGTCACTCTAGTGATATAACTAATCCATAATTTTTATCATTAGATGAAATATTTTAAAGCAGTAGAGAATGTCCTTGAATTTAGAAGTTTAGACATAGACAGAATATTCATTTTATACTGTAGAATAACAACATTACTTGTAATATACCTGCTTTCATTGTTATTAATCCTTGCACCTTAGATGCTTAGATGCTTCACCAATCTCTGAAATATTGCTAGAATGTTAATTATAGTAGAGCTTTCAAGGCTTTGTTGCTCTGTTGGCTCTGTCGGCTCTGTCTGCTGGAGTTAGGAAAGACTTTAACGATGATATCCAGCGAACTTCAGTAGGGCTTACTCCAAAGGAGTGTAAGAATTATGTGACATACAGGAATTTTAAACATAATTCTTTGATTGAGTATTCAACCTGAATATATTCTCAACAATTGCTTACATTTAGCATTAAATTATCAACTTGCTTTAAAAAGCTGTCAAAAAAATCATATCCCACAATTTCTAATCATATGGTTTTTTAAAAATATAAATGTAGCATTTTATTTTATGAAGAATGTTTAAAACATTTTATAAGGTGTATTCATCTCAAAAAAATAAAATCAAAGAAATGTTAGCAAAATTTCACAATAATAGAAGGCATAAATTTCGTTTCAAAGCTGAGATTATAAAACAATACTAGAACCTTCACTGAAGTTCAAGTTGGTTAAATGCCTCATAGCCTGAATTCATGGTACACTATTTTTTTTTTCTTTTTACCATGGTATTCAAGCTATCTAAAGCGAAAATGTGTTTGGGTTAAATGAGGTGGAAATTAATAATAATAATATAATCATTCTTTGAAAATTGAGAACAAAAAGCGCAATGATTTGAAGGAAAAAATCTCAAGAAAAATACCAAAGTGATCTTTTAGTCCTAAGGACCAAAGAGCATGGGAAGAGAGAGAAAGGAAACAGATTATTTTTTAACAACTTTTTTCAGTCAAACTTCATAGATAGACTCACACAGCCCAGTTTCAGAGCTGGATTTTAGTACTTGTAGAGGTTTTTTCCAAAAATGAGAATATATATATATATGAATAAAATTTTTATGTAATAAATATAAATTTATACATATGAATTTATTTCACATGTTAGTTATACAGAAGAATAGATTTATATTTTGTGGAAAACATGAACACCAACCACTTTATGTCACAAAGATAGTCCCAAAATAAACTCCAGGGGTGAGGAAATTTTAAGGCCATCTAGTCAAATTGTTCATTTTACATTTATTTACATACACATGTGAATTTTTATATTCCTTTTTAAGTGTCTTCTGTATGTAGCAGGTATGATAAAAACAATCTCCAACATATTAAATCTAATCATCTACTAATGAGTTCCAAATAAAACTCCATTATAAGACCATATTGTCTCATCATAGTTTTTTTTTAAAAATGTATAAAACCAGGGTGTATAACCAATAAGTTTAATACTGCTAGATGTAATGTAACACACATGCAGCATTTTTTGGTAAAAAATCTCCACACAGCTCTCTAGTATGAATCACTTCATACACTGCTGGCAAAGGGAAGTGTTATATTTAGTGGTGATAGCTTTGGTTGTTAAAAGCATATTTGCCAGACAGTTGGTAGTTGGAAGCAATAGTTGAAACAGGAGTCGAAAGTAAAGAAAACTAGAGCAACTGAAATAAAAACCCGTGGCCTGCCCCCTATGCTCTGGTTTGTTATGCTAGTTAAGTCCCTGGCTTTGTTTATTCTTCAGATCTGTCTTCTTTATTGTAAGATTTGCATAAAATGTCAAGCACAATTTTTGAAGATTTATGCTTCTTTTTTTTTTTTTTTGTCTCTGGTTAAAATGTTTCATGGATGTTCAGTGCTGCTCCGTGACTTTCTTCCTTCTCATTTGGCACAGTGGGGAGCTTGCAGTAACCTTCCACAAGAAACCCTCTCCACCTGGTAGCACAGGATGTGAATACTGTGTGTCAAACTGTGGCACCACCATGCCAGCAATCACTGAGGAAAGCTCTGATAATTAACAAATTTTATCAAACATCTAGAAATTTTACTTTGGACTACAAATATATATATATTATTATATATATTATACATTATACATTATACATTATACATTATACATTATACATTATATATTATATATTATATATTATATATATTATATATATGGAAAACTGATGCCTATTTAGCATATTGTTATTTAATGAAGGTGACATAAAAGCCAATGTCTTGTTTCACTGAAGGTACAGACATTTCATTTAAAAAAAATTAAGAGTGATTTGTGCAGTGCTTGCTTCTTGTCATATAACTTAAGTGAAGAAACCATCACTTCTATGGCTTGGCAAATTGTCATTATCTTTTTAAAATTTTGATTCATTTCCGAAGTTTTGTTATTTGATCTAATAATGTCCTGAAAGTCTCTGAGTGTCACTTTGAAGTGAACTTTTTTTTTCCTGACACCACTTCCTCTGAGATCTTTTCTTTTTCAACATAGTCCCTTCCTTCCTTTTTGATGGGTTCACCCTCACAAGTTCTTCTACCTGAAATTCTTGTCTTTCCACATGGAGACAAAAATCAATATCCATTGCTGATTCCATATCATCATGCTGTGAAATCCAGTAATGTTTTTATTCTTTGTTCAGAGTGGTTTTAGTCTGTTTTGTAGTATTTAGTTTCAACATACATGAAGGTATGGACGGGTATTTTGAAGAGAACAAGAGACATTATGGTGACCATTGTTGATTTTCCTATTGTTTGGTTTTAAAGGCCCATAATGCCTTCATTACTCTGTTCTGATCAGTTTAATGCTGTTTTGATTTGTATGAATTCATTGTGTGTGAAGATATAGACAACTATTTAGAAGAAAACAGAGACATTATGGTAGCCACCTTTGACCTCCTGATGTCTTGCTTTGAAATCTGTGTCACTTACATTGTTTTCTTCTGATCTGCTTTGTTCTGTTTTGTTCTATTTTGTTTTACCCTCTTTCAAAAAATCAGCATTTCCACATTAGCTGTTTAATTTGTATTTCTATTTAAAACATTTAAAGTCTCAATTCTAGATTTTTAACTTTTTGTTTCTGTGGTTTGTTTTTATTGCTCTTCAACAATTCATCTTTTGATTATCTATATATGCAAATTGCATGAGTGTCAATGGGAAACAAGTTGTTTACATGACTAAAAACTTTGCTGATATGCATGCACTAACTGACAAGCAACAGGAATCATTAATCTACTTGGAGAAAGAGGACACCATTTTTCATGATCATACAGAGCACCTCTTACTAGCATAGTGATTAGTGTACAGGACTCAACATCCCACACTGAAACTTACAGAGTTACTCACACTTACAGAGTTGTTTTCCTAAATTTAAAACAAGTAGTTGGAGGACTGGTGTCGTGTAAATTGAAATCTAAGACTATGACATCTATGTAAAGCAAGGGCTATTTGCATTCTGTCGCTACAGCAATATTTGTAACACTTGAATTTGCTTATTTTTGTCTGATGAAAACATTCTGTTGTCAAGGATGTAGCTCAGTCACACAGAACCTGCCTAGCAAGTGAGAGGTCTTGAGTTTGATTCCCAGTACCCAAAAATTTTTTTAAAAAATTTAAAAAGTAACAAAAAAGAAAGAAAACATTCTGCTAAGAAGGAGTATGTTGAATCGGAGAGGAAGTGTATCAGAGAAGACAAGCTAGTGCACTCACGTAGGAATCGTGTAAAATTATAAGAACCCAGAAGAAGCACAAAATGTTACAACAGTTTGAATAATTCAATTCATATGCTATTTATATCATTCTCTTTTCATTTTATAATATTCAAAAATGATTTTTAGCAAATTACAAAAATTATTAAATGGCCCAAGTTAAATTAATATACATTATTATTTTAAGTCCTATATTAACTAAAATCACAAATATTTTTAGAAATTAATATTATGATTAATTCTGTACTTACCTTTATATTTTATTTATATTTATATTAATTTTATTATTTTGTTATTTGGTCCCTATGTTATGGTTTATTTTTGGATGGAACCCCAAGCCTCATGAAGTCATGGAGGTGGCTGAGTCTATTGTTTGTGATTGGGTCATTGTCTCGCACTGGGACTGGTGGTATGAGCGCTCCGTATGCTTAGGGTAGAAGGGTCGCTAGCATACACTGTAGCAGAGGGAAGGAGCTGTGCTTTGGTCTTGTCTCTTGTGGTCTCCATGAAAAGCTGCCCCTTAACCAGGCCACCCTGCCTTTGAACCAGCTGAGTATGGACTGAAACCTCCAAAAACTGTAAGTTAAACAAACTTTTATTTCCTTCATTTTGGGCATCAGGTATTTTATCTCAATAATGAGAGAAAAGTAACCAAGACACCCTATAAAGAAGATATCTTAATAATTTGCATTATACCATGATATAAATTCAAAGATTGCATTTATATTCCCAAAATAGTCCAGTGGTATTGAAAAAAGGGAGACTGATAAAGAACATAGTGACAGAGTACACATGTGGACAAATTATCTGTTAGTATTTTATTCTAATTATCTCTGAGTGATACACTCATACAAGCACAAGTGACACTGGAATCAGGAAGTATATAAAAAGATAATAGATGCTTAAATTTAAAATCCACTTAAGGTACCAGGCATTCAATAATAAATTATTTTGTGTTGACTAATTTCTAAATGTTACCAAAATGTCAATTTGTTGTTACATGAAGTTAAAGAAATGAGGTAGGGATACTACAAAATAAGAAAGTTTAGTGACAAAGAAAAGAGAACCTCCTCTGACAGGGAGGAGGTTCAGTATGGGCAGTCTAGAGCTTTCTATGAATAAGCAGTATGGGAATTTGTCCAGCTTCTGAGGTCACCTATCACAAGAGACCTCATAGATTTAAAATAACCAACTAGCACTTGACTTTCCTAATGTAGAATTTAAAAGTCTAATTATACCGTTATCCTAAATTCCTTGGAAACCAAGCAAGTTGCAGGGAGGGGTTTGTTTATTTGGTGTATTCCATTTGTTTCAGAAATTTTTCCCTTTCTCCTGGTCATAGTCCTAACTGTCCATTCATATCCTAACTCTTACCATAAAAATGTAGCTACATTAAAAAACTAAATTCCATTACTCTTGCTGATACATGTTTTCAGTATTATTTTTTAGATAAAATTATAGTTTTTCTACAATTGGCCAAGTTAATAAGATAATTTGAGTAATAACATCAAGAGCAAAAAATGAGTAATAATATCAAGAACAAAAAACACGTAACATCATCTGCCATTAAGAAATCTACACGGATATGGTCATTGCAATTTATACAAATTCTAAAAGATTAAAATTACAAAGACCATATGAGGACTCCTAAAGTAGAAATTACGTGAACTGCACAAAATAGCAGAACAAATGGTAGATTCAAAGTTTGATCCCAAAATTTCTGTTTCAAGGCCTGGACTCCTAAACTCCCATCCATAGACACTCAGTTTAAAACCATACTGTTTCCTCAACTGCTGGGATTGAAACTAGATCAATAGTGAGGCTACACTTATGTCCACCTCTGAGTCTTCAATTTCTAACACTACAGACCACAGGCTGTGTAAAATATTTTACACTAAGAATACTGTTATTACAAACCCAAAATTTAAAAGACACAAATGAATACACTGATATTTGGAAATGGATAACAAGAAGCCATTGATTTTGTGGATCATGATTTGCTGATGGTGTCTCCATTTGCATTCTAATTTTTTGTTTGTTCTTAAAGTTTTAAATGTTTTTGTGTGCACAGCAGATCTATGATACTTTGTTTTTATTTTATATTTTAGATATATCCATTATTTGACTTCTTAATATCCAAGCTTTCAGGTCTTCCCAGACATTTGCCAGGTTTAAAAGAAAACTAAACAAACCAAAAAGAGATTGCTCAGTTAAAATTTCATGTCAAATAGACTGGTTTTACAATGTCACATGCCATATTCAGACATGTACATATTTTTAAAGTATCTATAAATTTGAAATTCAAATTGAAGTGAATGCCTTATATTTTACCTGGCAAGTGCAATACTCAGTCTAACATGTATTTGTGAGGTTTGGCAAAAATAAAGTAATCTGAATCTAGGACGGAAGAATGTCTTTGGTTCATTTCAAACTTTGTAATTTACTGATTGTGTGTCCTGAGGATCATTTTACCTTCTATCTTCCTGGTGAAATTTAAGTCACAATGTAACTCTTTCAGTTTCAGAAATCAAAAGAAATAAATTCAAGACATATTTGAAATTTTATCACTAGGACCATAGAGTTGTTACATTTTCATTTTATTTCATTTGTTAATTAACTTTCACTGTCTCTGATACCATTCCCTGCTACAAATCCCATATTACTATTGGTAGTGGTCTTTTACCATGTGATAGTTATTTTACCCATGAATTAAGCAACAGCTAATGAGAACTAAGGCAGTGATGCCTCTTGTAAATTCTTGGGACCCATCTGTAAATGTCCTGTAAACAGTTAACATGATTAAATTTTTTTAAAAAAACATTTAAATACTTTTTCCTAAATTTGGTTCTGGCACAAGGGATAATGTCCTAATATATGTCTGAAAAAATGTTTTTCTGACACTTAAAAAATATAACTGTCAGTCAGGTGTGATGGTACATACTTGTAATTCTAGCATTCCAGAGGCTGAGGCAGAAAGATCATTGTGAGTTTGAGACTAGCCTGGGCCACAAAGTGAGCTCAAGTCCAGCCTGAACTGCATAGCAAGAAGAATATATATATTCTGTTGCAACAAGAATATATATATTCCAAAATTGGTGAAGAAATCCATACCAGCAAAGATACAATAATGGTCAAATTACTATAAATTATAGTACACTTGATAAAGTATATTTTCCTAACTGTGAAACACATTTTTTTGCCATTAAAATGATTTCTGACTTTTACTCAATTACATATTCACTAAAATTACTTGTTCTGCCAGACATACACATAATGTCAAATGAGAACTCCACCAGAAGTGATCTCTAAATTAAAACATGGTTGGTCAATGTGTTCCAAGTTTTATTTAAAGGCCTAGGAATTTCCCTGTAGACTGTGACAAAAGGAAACATAAATCTCTGTGGCCATTTGAACTGGCTTAACATTTTTAATGAAGTAAGTATATAACTAACTATGTTCTTGGCGTTTGTATTTAAAAAATGCAGAGCTAAATATAGTCTAAATGTTAATATTGGTAATACTTATACCATTTTTTCAGTGCTTAGGATTGAACTCAGGGCTTCTGCACTGTGCTACACTTCCAGCTCTTTTTATTTTTTGAGCAGACTCTAAGTAGCTAAATTGTCTGTGCTGCATTTAAACTTGTGATTATCAATGTGTGCCACCACACCCACTCACACCTGACATTAATATCTATAATTTTTACAAATGTCTATCAAGTTATTACTACATAAAAGCATCTTGCTAGGTGCCGTAGGGAGAAAGAGCAAGTTAAGGCTCTACATTACATGGCACTAAAATTCAATGATATATTTACAGCATAAAAACCTACAAATATTAGATAATTGATATTGACTGATTTCTCATAGAAATAAATTACAAATTATGAATATTTTATTTTTAGCTAAAAAGTAAAAATTAGAATCCATCTTTAAGAAAGAGTAAAACAATCCTCCCAATTTTCCCCACTCTATTGTGATAGGAACAAGTTTAAAAATAATTGGAATCACATATACTCTTAAAAGAAAAATCCAGAAAATTCTAAGATGATATGTTTTGTACTCTTATCCACAACAGTGTGCATCTCCTGTGGCTTTGCTAATAAGGCATGTGCCTTTTTCACTTGCCTCACACTGCAAGCACAAGCACTTGATTGTATTTGTGCTTGTACCAATGTGTGTCTTAGCATGTCTATCTCTAACACCATGTCCTTGAGAAACATATTAATTTGAGTTTATGTCATCTATATCTCACTTTTATTCACTGCTAATTAAGATACACAGATATACACATCATGTAATGATATTGTAGAGATTTGTAAGTTAATGCTTTGGGTTCACTACGGTGGAAACCTCTTTGAATATTGTAACCAATAGTTTGAGGTAGGAAGAAAGCTGGTTTAACCTTCAAAACTTAGCAGGATTATGTGGAAAAGGATTTCTTATTTCAGTTTTTTCAAAAATAAAATATTTTCTTTGGTCTTGTTGTAGTTAGAAAAAGTAGAAAACATTTGATTTTTACCTCAAAATTGGGTAATTTAAGAAAAAAAACCCTTCTATTTTATTGGATTATACTCTAAAAACAGGAAAATCTATTCACTATGACAATTCCAAATGGATGACCAGAATTATATAGACTATAGCATTTGGAAGAGTTTTATATGAACACAATATCTAAGTTCCTTTGTAAGATTTGATCCAAGGACAAGAATATACACTATTTATAAATTAAAGTAATGGGCTATGATTTATTCCTCCCTGGAATTGTATCATTAACATTTTGAAATTCACTGTTAGTATTTTAAATGCTGATTATTAAATGTCATAGAATGATAATTATTGTGCATGACAATGTGTTATAGCACACATATTCCTTAAAAATCATATTCATTTCTAATGCTGTCATTAAATGAAATGCAAAAATATCTAAACAGTTTTACAGAAGAAAACAAAGTTAATGCCCATGGTCTCCTATAAATATATCAACTTTGGATTTCATGAAGGTATGGAACACATTTCAATTCAAGTCATCTAGTGTGTCTGCATAGCAAAACATGGCCAGGTTCACACATGTCTAGTTCTTTTCTTGCTTCTGGGCCAACAGATTATTGTATTTCCCACCTGACATATATTTATGTAAATGAAGCAGTGAAACATGACTGGCTTTAACCAATAACCAATATGTTTCAGTCATGGGTAGCAGGAAACAAAAGTCTGCACCTGATAACTCTCTTGTAGGATACCTGATGAGAAGAGAAGGATATAGCTTGAAATAGCATTGGCCTTTAAATCATAAAACATAAACAGCCTGGCATCTACCCAATTCCCATCTCATAATGACAAACTTCATGCTACAAGTTCAGTATGCTTCAAAGATTTAATAATTTCTTCAGGACAGCCTGTTCCACTGAATAGCTGGCTGTGGCATACGCAATTATGTTTATTTCAAAGCAGCACAGGGAAATGCAATAAGCACACTTTCTCTTAGAATGAGTATTTTTTTTTGTTTTCTCCTTCCTTACGTATTATTATTGTCATGTGTCACATTTTTACTCTACATACGCAAGTATCACTTAACAACTTTTAGAAATCAGCAAAGAAATCTCTTTACCATTTTCAGAGCTCTCCATTTGTTGGTGTAGACTAATGTCTCTGTCACAGTTGGCCTGAAAAAATTCCTCTAGCAGTTCTGATAGCACAGGAGTGCTGACTATGAATTTTCTCAACTTTGATTAATTTATTTTGCTTCTATTTTTTAAATTGATTAAGCTTATTGGTACATTTTAGGCATATAAAATGATCACATTCATTATAGATAATCTGTACCCATACATGATGTAACTTGATTTTTCCCCATTTCCCTATGCTCCCTTCATCCACTAATTGCTTCCTTACTTACAAAGTTTTGTTTCCATTTTTCCTTCTTCTATTATCATTTTTTTCTTTTCCTTCCTTCTTTTCCCACTCCACCTACTTAGTTCTTCCCATTTGAACATTTTCTTCCTATTTCAAAATATCTATTATATATTTGGGTCCTTATTTACACTTTCAGTTTCTCACATCAGAGAAACATTGGTGTCCAGTTTATTTCACTTAAGAATATGTCCTCAAGGTGCATCCATTTAATCAGAAATGTCTCAAGTTTACCCTTTTTACAGCAAAGTAACTCCATTATATTAAAAAAAAATGTCTATATCTATTCATGACTGATGGGCTTCTGGGCTATTCCCAAGTTTTAAATATTGCAAACAATGCCGCTATTTATCTGGATGCACGTGTATCACTATAGCATGGAGATTTTACTTCTATTGAGAAGATACCTAAAGGAGTAGCAGAGTTGAATAGAATCACTAGAACTATAGGTTACATTTGTCCTTATTTCAGTTGCATTTTTAAAACTTATCTTTTCTGAGTATAAAATCCTGGGCTGATGTTTCTCATTGATTTCTGCACTTTAAAGATGTCGTACATCACTGATTTATGGAGTACGTTTTGGCAGAGTTTAGTATAATTATTTTGTTCTTTTGTAGGTAACATGATTCTTGTCTTTTAAAGATATTTCTCTTTTTCTTTGATTTTTTTCACAGTTTAATATGTTTAAGTATAGGTTTGTGGGCATTCATCCAACTTGCGTAATTCTTAGCTTTTTGAATCTGTGGCAGAATGTCTTTCATTATTTTGGTCAGATATCTGACTTTCTCTATTCCAGTTATTTCTGCCATTTTCTTTCTTTTCTCCTTGTATTGCAAAGACTTGCTTGCTGGACTGTCTGAAACTCCCGATTCTCCAGCTTTGCATGTCATGTGTCTGTTTTTGTGGTTGCTGTGTTTGCTTCCTTTCTCTCTCTCTCTCTCTCTCTCTCTCTCTCTCTCTCTGTCTCTCTGTCTCTCTGTCTCTCTCTCTCACTCACTTATTTTCTGCTTTCTTCTGTATGTTTCACTTTTAAGTAATTTCGACAAGATCATTTTAAAGTCTTTTCAGAATTCCACAGATGGGTTATGTCTATTGATGAGATCATTTCAAAGACTTGTCCTCTTAGTTTACTTTGCTGTTGTTATTGTCTCTACAATTTGCATTTGTCTCTGTCTTATGTTATTCTTCTAATGAAATTCTAAAGCTGTTAGTGCATATTGTCTATTTTCCATTAACTTCTTAAACATACTTATTTCAATATGTACTTATTTAAGATATATATTTAATAGCCCCAAAGTCTGGAGTTTAACTTAATTTTTATTAATTTTTGTACTTTTAAAAAATTGAGATAAAAATTTTAAGAGAAACAGTAGGTACTAAAGTAAAAAAACACATGTGTCTGGAAATAAATAGACTACTTTCAACCTTCAAGAGTGTGGCAGTCGAGAATATCTTTGACCTGGATTTTCTTACTCATATTATTATCTTTGTTGATGGAGTTTTCTTTCCACAACTTTTTCCTTCCCCCAATAGTGGAGTTGTTTCTCCTTATTCAGGCATATGCATGTGATATGAGTAGAAATTTCTCCCTTATCATCTAGCCTGTGCTAAAATTTTTCCTGATTTCCATATTTAATATTCTATATCTTCTCTAATTTCATTATTACTTATGATTACTTAAGTGGTTGCTTATGTTCTACTTTTGTGTCTTCACTGCACATTTTTAAGTCTCTTTTCTTCACCAAATTTCCAAGGCTGCAAATAGTACCTAGCATATCATAACTACTCTAAACTTCCCTTAAATCAGTGAAACCAAGAGGTGCTTTCAAACACCATAGGTTTCTCTCAAAACTAACTTTTCATTCATGATGATATCAATATAGACTAAAATAAAGTAGGCAATGAGGCTTTGCTCCAATTTTTGACATGATTTGAAGGAAGACCTTGATTTCTCTAAATTCTTCAGGCATATTTTTAGAAGAGAAAGCATGGTGATGATTTCACCTGCAGGCAGTCATGGGGAATGGCCATTTAACAGCTAACCAAAGGCTACCAGGGTAAGATTATATTTCGTGGAGCACCATTTGGAGAGAATAATTGCCTTGGAAAGGACATTTTGTGATCATTTTCTCTTTTCTAAAACATGGTAATATAAGATATCAAAATTATAGAAATGTATTGAAAACTTTTGAGCAAACTTTTATGTTTGGGAGAAGAGAAATGAAAGAAAGAAAGGATAGCAGTTGAAGGATATCAAATGCGATCAGTTCTCAGAATCCCCAAACCACTCGGGTCAAGCTGCTCACAGATGTTCTAGGTCAGCGGCACACATGACACTGGCAGGGGCGGGAGGGACGGGGTTGAAGGAACAGTGCGGAAGACGAAGAGTTGATGATTCTAAGCCAGGGTGAGCCAGCAGAAACACTAGATAAAGAAACACCCTAGAAATTATAAAATCACTGAGAATTAGCAAACTTCTCTGAAGGCCACCAAAACCATTGGTGCTTGAATGTCAGAATCAGTGCAATTTCACATAATTGCCTGATGACAGGGTACTCAGCTGACATTTGGCTTATGACTGTACAGGAAATGAGGATAGAATGAGCTGAGAAGTTATAACTAAACCTCATAGAACAGGCTCAGCAGTATTTCTATAAAATAGCATATAAACTGACGGCAGTCAACTTAATCTCTCGCAGTTTAACAGTGTTTTAAAAAATACACATCCATGAGACCCTCCTTTTGGTCCCTTAATACAGTGTGTGTGAAATGAAGCATTGAGGTTCAACTTTGTAGCTGTTACTCAGAAACGTGGTTATCATAATCTGTACAAATTAATCCTGACCCTGAGTGGAATATAATCATGTGGGATCTAACCTATGTTTGAAAAAAAAATTAAGAAATTACCAACCTATATTTTGCAAGGTATGTTGAATTTGGTTTTTATGACCTTCTGACAGAATGTTTTAATTAAAAATTAACTCAAGTTTGAAAGTGCTGTTTCTGAGAAAATCTAATACACTTTCATGTCTCTTCATGGTAATCATGCCGAGACATGCATATTAAAAATTTGAATTTGTTGTTTCTGTGTAACTTCAAAATTGAGGTTCATAAAAACACAAGTGAGAATACTAAGTCATCTAAAGAGAGAATAGTAAATTCTCTTAAAAAGACATGCTCTTTTTATTTCTGTTTATGGTGAATAGATAAAGCCTCATAAGTAGAACCTGATCCCTTGTACTTTTTGCATTAAATTTGTGGGTATAATTTCCCTCTAGTCTTGGTTTCAGAAGAGCATTAACTTCTGACAGCCTATATTCAGTAGCTAGTTCATGCTAAGTTAAATTTCCAGTAAAGATAATCCCCTCTCATTCATATGACTAGCAAATTGGGAAGAAGAAAATATCCCATAGACTAACAGCACGAAGATTAAGTGTAATGAAAATTTGTCAGACATTGTATAAAATGACAAAAGTTGGTTTTCAGATGTTTGGTTCACATTAACTTTAATATAAATTACTTGAGAAAATGGCAGTATATGGCATGTTTATCACTGCAAATTGAAGAACCTGGTGTGTCCTCGCCCTGGAATATTTCATATGCTTTGCATAGTGCAAAGAAAGGCTCTGTTTATGCAAATGAATTTTCCCTTTGTAAAAGCTGGGTTTCAGTTTTCTTTTTAATACCTGACTCTGAAAGCTATACGTGAATAATTGTATTCTCAGATCTAAGAGTTGGGAGGAAATTATTAAAATTTTATTTTTTTCACACTGAGAATTTAATTTTAATTAATGATAGTAAAAATTTAAAAAAGTAACCAATTGTGATATATCATCTGATATATAAGGATTGAAGTTCATTATTCTTAGTATGTCCACTGAATATCTATCTATACCTATGTCTATATCTATAGTTATATGTTTATGTTGCTAGGTATAAAACATAGGTACTTTTGCATGACAACAAGAAACAATCATACTTACATATGTTGGGAAGCATAGTGATATTTATGAATCAATTATCAGAGAACAAATGAGTAAAAATGACCATATTTTAAATTATGCACATTTGAAATGAAATCTAATATCTGTATAAGTAAGCATGTTAATAGCTGCCTTAAATAAGTTTCTTACAAGCATTTATTGAATTATACTTACCCATGTGTCTTACTTTTCACTTGTCGCTGAGACAAAATACCTGGTGCCCAAAGTTGGGAAAGGAAAGGTTTGTTTCTTACAGTTTTTGGAGGTTTCAGTCCATACTCAGTTGGCTCCAAGGCAGGCTGGCATGGTGGGCCACAGTTCATGGCAGCTGCAAACAGCAGGTAGAAACCGGCAAAAGAGAGAGACACACCTGCTTCCTGCCATTACATCACATCCTGGCTCCATCCCCTAGGAGGGTGTAGCACTGACACCACCAATCCAAGCGCTAGACAGTGAACCAATCACAAATGCACAATGCAAATACATGAGGCCTGGGGGCCACCGACATAAACCATGACATTCCACCCTGGGCCCCCAAAGACTCATGTACAACCTTTATAAAAAGACCTTTAGTCCATCTCCTAGAGTTGCCAAAGTCCTAACATTTTTCAGCATTGCTGAAAAGTCCAAGTTCCAAGTCTCTTTCAATATCTATGGCAAACTTTTAACTGTAACCCCCTCTCGCAATACATGGTCAGGCATAGTCACAGCAATTACCCCACTCCTCCGTACCAACTTCTGTCTTAGTTACTTTTCACTCGTCGCTGAGACAAAATACCTGATGCCCAAAGTTGGGAAAGGAAAGGTTTATTTCTTACAGTTTTTGGAGGTTTCAGTCCATACCCAGTTGGCTCCAAGGCAGGGTGGTATGGTGGGCCACAGTTCATGGCGACTGCAAACAGCAAGTGGAAACTGACAAGAAAGACACACCTTCTTCCTGCCATTACATTACATCCTGGCTCCACCCCCTGGGAGGGTGTAGCACTGACACCGCCAATCCAAGCACTAGACAATGAACCAGTCACAAATGTACAATGCAAATACATGAGGCCTGGGGCCCACCGACATAAACCATGACACCATGATTGTAATATAAATTTCAGAACCAGATAAACTGCATATATTTAAACTGAAAACAGTATAAAAAGACATATCCCATGCACAAAAACTAACCAAAAGCAAGTACTAATAGCTATTCTTATAGTAAATCAAGTAGATTTAAAGGCAAAAACAGTAAGAAGAGGTCAATATATGATAAAAAAAGGTTAACTCAGCAAAAAGACATAACAATTGTAAATATTTATTCACTTCATGGCAGAGTCTCAATTTTATAACTCAAATGTTACTGTTGAAGGAAAGGTAGAATCCAGTACAAGAATGGGAGAATTCAGTTCCTCACATTAATCAGTGGATAGATCTTCTAGACCAAAAAAATGCAACCAAAAAATCATCAAAATTATATTGATGAACGCAGCAGACATTTGAAGAACTTTTAGTCCCACATCTCCTGAATACAGTAGGTGCTTTCCAGGAACACATGGAACAGTTTTTAGAATAGGCCATCTACTGGACCACAATTTGCAGACCACAAAAAATACAACTAGAAAAAACTACGAAAGCAACTTATAATTATATAAATTCATGGAGATTTATAAGCATCCCACTGAAAATGGGTCATTGAAAAAATCAAAAGAGACAATTTCTTAAAGTGAAATTGTGAAGAAAAAATAGTGAAATAGATGTAATAGAGCTAGAATAATAGTAAGAGTGGAGCTTTTGCAAATAAATGTCCACATTAAAAAAGACTTTTAAATAAGCAACCTAATGATGGATCTCAATGATATACAAAAAAGCAAGTCAAACCCCAAATTAGCAGGAGATACCAGATCAATTACAAATAAATAAATAGAGACCAAAAAATCACAAATGATTGGTGAAACAGTTTGTTTTTAGAAAAGATAAAAGTAGAAACACAGCCAGACAAAAATAGACCTAAACAAAATTCGGAACAAAGAAGAATTCGTAGTAACAGTTACCACAGAAATATGAAAGATATGTGTAATTAAATATTATTCCAAAAGAACAAATGCCAAATATTCTCTTTCATATGCATGTAGTAGAAAAGGTTAAATGGGTTGTATAATAATGATTACTGGAGGCTGACAGAGATATTGGAAGAAAGGAGACAGAGAGAGTTTGAAGAATAGGCAAAAAACAGAAAAAAAGTAATAAGGTTCTAATGACATATAAAAATGGAAGGATTACATTCACAAGAGTATATTATATGATTTTTGAACAACTGAAGAAATGAATTTGATGGCATCTGTATTAGTTACCTTTCCCTTATTGGTACAAAATAAAGGGTATCCACAATTTAAAGGAAGAGACGTTTACTCTAGCTCTTGGCTTCAGTGGTTCAGTCCACTATCTATATCTCCAGTTACATAATAGAACTCTGTAGAAAAATAAGATATTTATGGTTAACTGTTCTAGACAGCCTCTATTCAGTAAAGCAAAAGACTTGAAATCTATGTTTGGTAAAAGAAAAAAGCATACAAATGTACTTGCTAATAAAAGCCACAATTTTTAAAATTAGCGTCTTCCAAAACAAAAACAAAAACCAAATAAAAAAAAAACACAGGAACGAAAATAATCAAAAGCATTCCACCTGCATCTTGAATGCACAGTTGATCATACATCACGTTTGCCGCTATGTATCTGCCACTATATAATGTCACAAGAATAAGCAACTCTATCCCCAGCAATGACTGTATAGCCTCAAATTTAAAGTGTTGCATAATCCCATTTCACGTTGAAAAACCAAGCATAATTCAACTCTGCTATGCTTGCAGAGGTTTTGATGTTCGTTTCAAGGCCTTTCCCTTCAGACTTTCTCCGTTTGTTCTATTACAGTTTTCTTATCTAACGACTTATTAGCTGGTGCCCAAAGGAATCTGAGTCCTTATGTGAACATTTAACACAGACTCATTCAGAAAGTAGAACTTCAAGACAGGCTATGAAAGAGTGGTTCTTCAATTATAAGCGCTGACGCTGGGGCCCTGGGGGTGTAGGCTCCGGAGGAAATGCGGGAAAGATTGGCTGAGAAGTGACAGTGAGGCGGAGTTGGCACTTCAGCGCTTCAGATCCAGGCACAGCAGCCCTGCCCCAGCCTGAATGGCCTTCCACCGAGACACCACTCCTCATCCCTAAATTGCTAGCACACATTGCATCGCAGCAGCCCATCCAACTGTTGTTTGTAAGACTAATGGAATTACTAACTCCCTATCTTACTGCAGTTTACCTGGAATTTTAGAACAATTTTCTTGTTAGTTCTCACAGCGACAACAACAGTTCTTCTGACTGGTAAAAATGTATTCTGGGACAGAGAGCATAGAAGGGTGGGAGACTTGACACCATTAGATTATAGTACAAATATTTTTTGTAGTCTACAAAGTTGTCAGAAGTGAGGTTTTGAGTTAAAGCCCAAAGACAGCCGAGCTTGGTAACCACATTGACTGGGAGGACTATTTAGATGCTGTGATAGGCAATAGTCCGGCGGAGTTCATTTTGAGCAGAAGAAATATGCTTCCCGCAGGGTGAGCCAGCCACAAGCTGGGCTGGTTCTTCTGGCGGAGGCTGCAGGCTTGGCTGAGGGAAGGACCAAATGTGCAAAGTAGGTGTGCGCTAATCAGAGCTGTGACTGCTCTGCCAGCTCATTCCTCAGCGGAGCAATGTGGTGTTGGAAGAAACATCATTCCAATCTGGAATGGAACTGACAGTATTAGAGACCGCAGTGTTCTCACTCTGCCGCTGACAGTCCTCATCTCCCTCAGTCCTCATTAGCACTGTGAATAAATGAAAGGTAATTATTATGGTTTTGATATTTAACTTATGTGATAATGCTGTGTATTCTGAAAACTTGCAAATAAATGCATAAATACATGAATGAGTGAATGGGCAAGTGAGCGAATGAAAGATAGTCCTCCACACAGTTTGGGATTGTGGTTTATGTGCCCTAAACTTCCGTAGCTGATCTGAATGATATGACGTGTGCAGCCTTCACAGACACTAACAGGGTCTTTTCCCGTGACACACAAAGGCTGTTCTCCTGTAGCAAATGCTGCCTCACTACACTCTAGCTCAGATGGACAATTCCAATTATATATAATCCTTATTATCTCCTTATTCCTTGCATCGTTAATTCAGACAATGTTACCTCAAGTTTTCCTTCTATGTATCATAAAAGCATCCCATATACTCCTTCACTGTTCTGTAACATTTTCCTCCACGTACCATAACTTTGTGGGTTTGTGTTTTACTTCCCCTGACAAAGAAAGCACTCAGAAGTCAGAGGAACTTTTACATTTGTGTTCTTAAAAACTAGTAGTTTGCCTAACACATGAAAGATAGCAAACAAAATGTTTGCAGAAGGAACATTCAAAGAACAATCAAAAAATACATTTATAATCCGTTGCCTGGGAATTTCAATTTCCTCTTGGAGGAGAAGAGCAGTGGGTGGGCGGCACCACTTAATTAATCGGTATGCATTTGTTACTGTGTATACTCCCCAGGGACAAGTGACAGGCTGAGCTCCAGGTGCAGGGCAATGACTGGACAGATTTCCTCCTGTTCCTGAGTTAGCCCACCATCCTACTCCAAAAAGGGAGACTAATAAATTATAGCAGCAGTGACAGCTACTTCTGCCCACTGCTAAGCATGTCATAAGTTGTTACATCATGGCACTACTGAAAAAAAGAACCCTACGGTTTTCAGATCTTATGAAACATGAATCAATAGATGCTGTCTTTCCTTTTGTCCTATAAACTGCCTTTCTCGAAGCAGCGAACGTGACTTGAGCCCTTCCAAAACAAAATCTAATATCAGAAGTAGTCCCTGTTGACCCCATCTAAAAGTAACATTGGAATATTCAGTTCAGATTTGGAAAATGAAGTTTAAGTGTAAATGATACAGAAAAAAAAGTGTAAATGATACAGAAAAGAGCTAATTACTCTAGACATTATCAGTCTCTCTCATCCAGGTTTAAATTGAGGGGGGAGACATAAAGGGTTGAAAAGAATGTTAGACATGACAAAATTTCACTACAGTTCTGTAAATCATACAATATATAAGGTGAGACGACCAAAATCAAAATGTATTAATGTCTCATCAAGAGATGTCACTAATTTCAGCTAAGAGTAGGACTACAGAAAATGTCCATGCAATGTTGAATCAGAACATGGGAATTTCTCTTGCCAAGGTACTCACTCACAAACTGTGTCATATGGTCTTATCTGCAACAAGGTCTTATAAACTCAAAATGTTTCTGAAACTATAACAAGAGCATGCATATGTATATACAGTTTTTAAATCAAATAACACTAAAATGATAATTGTTGTTATGGTTTAAGAAGCATGATAAAATTGAAAAAATCTGGTCTCTTCTCCAATGAATTCTTTCAATTTTGCCTTCTTTTTAGAATTTTATTTAAGTAACAAATTTCTTCATAAACATGAATCTCTGTGACTTATACAGTCTTTAATATTACTGAGCCCTGTATCTTTCCCCTTTAAAAATTAAATTACAGTATTTTCCACCACTCAGGATAATAGTAAAAATTTAAATAGCTTCATACATTAAAATATAGCTAAAGTGGTGCCTAGCATGCAGCAAGGGTGAAACAATCTACATCTTCCTCTTCTATTTCTTTTATTTACTTATTTGTTTATTTATTTTCACACTTAAAGGTGTCGATTTTCTTAATGGTAATGACCCCAGGGTTTTCTGACTCCTCAGAGTGATTGTATGCACATAGAGTGGAAAATCTTTGTCCCATTTGATGGGTTTTAGTGCCTAAGGTGAGCCGTCACCCAGGGAAAGTAGTGATCAATCAGAACTGAGCCAAGCGGAAATACCAGAGATGTCTTGCTATGGAAAAATGTGAAAAACTGCAGTAGGGTATAATCTGGACTCTTCAGGGAATTAAAGATGGACAAACAAAATCGTGCAGAACAACAAGCACAATAAACAGTGGGGGATCTGTTACAGATAATCTCAGACTTTACTGATTTCCGCTGTCCTGCTCATAAATGTGGCTTTACATACTAGACGTTCCATAAGATACTGGTGTCAAGTGCCTATAAGAATGCAAAATGAAAACTAATGTGCATAAGGCAAGTTAAAATTTAAAAATTTATAACACATGAAATCTTAATAATAACATGTTTGTCTTGGGCAACTTTCCAAAGTGTATGACTAGGAGTTCTGGTCTCTTACTGGCAGGTGATACTGTTCTATCTGGTAGGAGAGAGGGGAGAAAGGGGGCCCTGGTATGGAAGAGCAAGGTTTCACTTGGGTGCGCTGGGTACTGTGTGGCCGCTGGTCTGAGATGGTCTATGTCATCCTGGGAGTCTACTGCAATTGCCAAGCCGCCAAGGAAGTGCAAGGTGCTGGCTACACAGACTGCCTTCCACTTTACAGAAGACTCCTCCATGGCATCATCTATGTGTCGGATCTCACAAACGTGGTTTTCCAATATATCTGAGACGAAAAACAAACTTGTATACAATGAAAACAATTCCCCTTTGTGAGAAGCAACATATTTATTTTTTAAGAAAAGAGCACAAGAAGAGAGCAGAATAAATACAATTCTCTTAGATGTGAGGGAGGGATTGGATTGGGACAGGCAACCAGCATAAAAGAAACATCATAATTTGTAATTCCAAAACAAGCTGTGTTGTTTCATTTCTGTGGCAATAGACATATGAGATGTGATGAAAAGTTAGTGAATGTTTAAAATTTAAAAATTTGTAACAGTGAATATAAATTGTCACTAACCCCCTCTCAAAATATTCTTTCTCGCTTCCAATGTACTAGTCTATTTCCTGAGTGTCTTCATCTGTGCCGTTCTGTCTGCCTTGATGTCCAGAATCGATTCAGAATGTGTAGACCATTCATGGTCATTTAGACTTTGAGGAGGACCCAGAAATTGCACAGTACCAGATGCAGAGAATAAGGTGGAAAGTACACTAGCCCGCCTTTCCTCTGGATGGCCTTTGGTAGCAGGATTCACTGTTTTTAATCTCACTTTCTGAAGACATTCATGAGAGAGGACTCCCAGAACTCCTTCCAGAAGTAGCAGCAACAAGGATGGAGTGAATGCGTGTGAAGTAAAGGAGAATCTTCTGAGGGGAATTAATGGCAATGTGTCTTTACTAGTAATAATCTTCTTTTAAATTTAAACATTCACTGCATATGTGGAGTGCCCTTTCTAGAGTATATTTTTTAATTAGATTATGTGGTTTTTTTTAAACCTGGAAGCCTGGAAAATCCCTAATCTTCCTTCAAAAAAAAAAAAAATGTAGTGCAGCCATCGAAGCTGCTGTTGAAACCCACTGATGCTCACCTTAAATACAGTGTGTGTTGATTACATTGTTCACAAGACCCTGTCTTTCTTTTTTAGGCTTTTTTTTTTGGTCATTGTCAGCTGTCAGCAAACAAACTGAAAGGTTTCTTTCTTCTTTGAATTTCAGAAGTAGCAGAGTCTGCCACGTGGTGAACAATGAACCTCTGTGTCTCTTTTGAGTCTTATTTGAGTTTAGAAGTTGGATTATTGACCAAACTTTCCTTTCATTTCACCCATTTAAATTAACTTAAAAGAACAGTGTGTAAAAGGGGTGTACATAATGCATTTTCTAAATAAAAACAAAAATCCTCTCCTCCAAAGAAAATAAAATGATTAGATGATACATGCCACTTGGGTTTAGACTGACAAAAATTGAGAGTATTACAGAAGAAAATAAGTAGCTGGAAGATTAGGTAATGACCAAACCAAGGTGAATGTAAACAGTATAATTTTCAATTGATTTGTAAATTTAGCAACTGCATTTACAAAGACAGAAATAACAGACATATTTATTGTGACACTTCCCATAGCATACCTAAAATAATGTATTACAATTACAACACTTTCTATCCTTACTTGTGGCAGTTTTGGTCTTTTTGTGCTCAGAGCATTAGTTGCTTAGATTTACTTTTGTATTAAACATTTCTGATAATACTTAAAAATTCCAAAACCTCCAAGCTGTGTTTGCAAGTTCCTGAGGAATAAGAACCTACTCAAAAGACAAAGGGTAGAACAGAAATCTCACACAAATTCCTAGTTACCTACTCACAGATTAATATCAAGCAGGTTATGAAAAATCGGTCTTATAAAATAATTATGCTTGTTCAGTCTGATTATTTGAATGTAGTTACCTTTTATTTTCTCAAAAATGTTATTTACAGTTTGGGGGCTAAAGTTTCGTACATACTGTGCAAACTAAATCTCAAAACTACTGGAGATATTTGGTGTGAATTGAGGATAAAAAATAAAGACTTAATATTTTATGCTGGCTTTAAAAGCAATGAACAGAAGTAGGCAGTAGCAATTAAGCTTAAATTTATTAGTGATGGTTGTAATTTCTTTCACTGGTTTCCAAAAACCAACTGCTAAGCTACTAAATGGGTTTTCATTTCTCCGACTACTTCGTATTCTTCTGTTGATTCCAGAGTCCCTCGAATGCAGAAGAGTTGGCGTCAGTCCCTGAATGAAATCCCACTGAGAAGGAAATATAACAAGCAAGAACATTAAAGTAAGAACACATTTTTATCTGATCATTTTGAGAATGCGGACTGGCTTAGCAGAAGATGTTGTCCATTATTCTGATCTCATGACATGTTATATGGACTTGTGATTTTCTAGGATAAATAATATCAACGTATCAGCATGTACCCTTGCTAATCAGTCATCTTCCCGCTTCACCACAAACTTGAGCCTTTAATTCAGTTTGCCGTGTAATCTGTTTTGCTTTCTATTTGCTAAAACCAATATTGTTTCCTTGGTTCAGTTTACTATCGTGCATTGTTCCAAAATGAAGGGCCCCACCACCTTAGGAATTGCTCCTGCACCTCACATCTCTTCCTGAGTCATTTATTCCTCTCTAACCTCTTCTGGGTCCATGGTTTTTATTGAGTAGGTTCTTTGTCTCAGTATCAGTCTGTCCTTGGATTTGATCACAGCAGTGGTTTTCATACCCTTCAAACATATGTTTCCCAATAACTGAAAGCTTTCCTGAGATTTTAAACATTCTTAGGAATTCACAGCTGTTAGGTTCACTTACCTTCATAAAAAAGGCACTGTCATCTTTAATGTCAATGGTTTTCTTAGAATAAGATCATAGAAATGAACTATGTGGTCACGAATACGTTGTTCTTTATTTAGCCTTCCCCATTTGGGGGTAATAAGCTGTAGAAATTTTCTGGTTCACAGCTGCTGAAAATATAAATCAAGAGCCTGAAGGACTCTGGACATATTTAAGCCACAATACAAGGCCTCGGAAAGATGCTTCTTGTTCTCGTCGGAATTCCGGGCACTATTGACTGCAACTGGGAGACTCATTTCATGTCTCCAAATATGCAGGCTGGACTCAAGCAAGGGACTCAGCGGAAGTTCTGCCTCCCTTTAAGGCTGCAGGATAGCGCCTCCTGGAGCTCTTTCACGGCTCATTTAAACAAGTTAAATCCCATTAAATTTAATTTGACATTTAATTTTTCAGACATCAAGGATGAATCACAATAAACAATCCAAGCACATTTTTGATGTTTGAACACTGACAGCTTCAAGCCTCACCTATTTTCTTTTCTGCATTTAACCAAGGTGCTGGGATCACCCACGCTGCCACTGCAGGGTGCCAGCCCCTCCATGAAGGCCTTCACTCTAGCTTGACTCCTTCACTGCAGTGAAGTCCTGAGTCCCCACCTTTACCCCCCCACTTGATATTGCAGTTTGCCTACAGAGGACAGCACACTGAACCTTCCTTTCCCCTTCTGCAAGGCAGATGGGAGTCTGCTCTACCCAACATACTCTTTGATTTGGGTTATTATCTGCTTTCATGGTTACCTGGGCTATGGCAAATTGTTCACTGTGCAGTTCACTGGAGGGTCACTGTTACAAAGGGAACGTGTTTTCTGATTCAAATAAACTTATTTAGTACCCATAGAAACAAAATGACAGCTGGTCCCAGACAGTATTGCTTCCTGCCCGCTCCCCTGTGTCCTGCTAGGAGGCTTCCCTGGGCTTGGCAGTTTTCTGAACTGACCGCTGGGGCCTGGCCAGTCGGATCCTTACCAGTGTCCTTCTTCAGCTGACCATCTCAAGTCATCCAATGTTTATAAAAATCTTACCTTCCTTAACTTTTATTACCTTCTCATATCTGTAACATGTCTTTAGTAATTTTAATGAGATTTCTTCAGAGTCTGACATGCTACTTTTAAAACTGTTTTAGATCAATATCAGCCACTGTTCCTTAATCAGTTTGAAAAGATGTTACTGTTAACCTTTTTTTCTTTCAAATGGATAAAGCTTTTAAGTTTTAAATTTTATGAAAATAGACTCAAATGTTTTCACTGTGATTGGGGATTTGTTTGAACACAGTATTTTAATGCAGGAAAATCACAAAAGTCAACCAAAAAATTGGTCTTTGCAAATGAATATCAAAAGTATGCAGTTTTTATCTCTAGTGTCAAGAATATATGTATTCATTATAACATATTCTGGGAAAGTATTTTCCTTTTCTATTTTATTTCTATTTTTAAAGGACCATTAAAAGTTAAACCTCACATCTTACTTAGAGAATTGTGCTGACATGCTGTCCATATTAACTAAAATGTCAGATAATTCTACAATAAATATCATTTCATTTTCACTTTTCTAGGATTTTTTATTTCCATTATTTATGTTCCTTTTTTATCAATATAACATGATCTAAAATAAATCAGGCACTTCCAAAGACTATTTATTGTATGCTACCAGCTTTTAGTGCAATCTTACTTGTTGCAATTAAATATTTTTTATCCTACATTACAATGTTGGAATGATTACTTCTTTACATTTATAATCAACTACTACTATCACTTTATGCTTCTCTAAAATAGATTTATCCAGATATAAAATGAACACATTGATTTCATTCTAATGAATCATGCCATGCAAAATAAAAGAAACAGTTTTCTTTGCCTTAAGCTGTTTGACATGTAAAACTATTTTTCCCACTCCTATTACACAGATTGAAGTGAGGATTGGACATTAACAAAGATGCACTGGTTTTCCATATAGAATTTATTTGGAAATTCAAACATTATTTGTGAGCTAATTAAAACGCACATGTGAGAGCACACGCTGGACTCGCTGTCAAATTTTCTGGATCTGGAATTCAAATGTCACTGTTTCAACAGGAATCTAGAATTATTTTTATGCGCGCCCAATTTGGAGAATCACTTTTCTAGAGAAGACTGAAGTGAATGAAGCCCGAGGTTATAGCTCAGCGGCACAGCGCCTGGCTGGCAAGCACGAGATCCTGCGTTCGATTTCCGTTACAAATAAATAAATAAACGAGAATAATGCGTATTGCACTTCTCCCAGCGAGGACACTAAGCTTCAAGGACGTGATTTCTTCACACCTCCAGTGTCATCTGAATAAGGAAGCCCGCTCTCTAAGCTAAAGCTAGCTGAAGGTAGTCCATGCATTGGTACGCATGCGCAGGTATATGTCCATGAGAGAAGGAGGGAATTTGCTTAATAGAAAATGTAAAACTTGCCATATTATCAACTGTATAAAAGCTTTGCAAAAATTGATCATGCAGGCTAGGTCATCCCTCTGAGACACATGCTGCTCAACAAAATTTGTTACAGTTAACAAGTTCACACATACACCCCCCCCACACACACACAAACAAAATATGAAAATAAATGCCAATCAACAGCAATGGCGTATTTTTTTAAAAATCCTACCTTGTCGATCAGGTTTCTTAGCCCTCTTATTGCATGAGCTATCTGTGAGTACACAGTAGAAAAGTCATACCTGACATGGTACCACAATTCCATTTACATGTGTGAAAAGAACAACTCACAGCAAGCAAGGTCCTGATCACAGGATTTTTTGTTCTTTTGAAGTGTATTTCTCAAAATTCCCTGAGCTGCTCTGGTGGGTTAGAAAAACTGGATCTGGGAGTATCAGGAGTCAGGGCTGGGACCTATGTGAGTCCCATGGATCAGAGGGGCTTTACCCAAAATGTCTAAAATGCCCTCTCACGCTTGCGCCAGCCTAGATTATATGTTCCCGAGGGGTTGCCCTTCCCATCGGAATCCCCTTCCCACTCACACATCAATAGTTTGAATCCACACATCCCATAATGCTCTGGTGTGAAAGATGCTTCAGAGATAAGAAAAATACTCTAAAATGCTTGTGTTGCCCTTCATTTGTGTCACTGAAAAGTGATTTTCTCTTTTTGTCTTTTATTATAAACTTACTGAGTCATATAAATGACTGGGTATTTGTATGTGTGTGTGTGTGTGTGTGTGTGTGTGTGTGTATACAGGTATATATATTCATATATATATGAAAATTGGTGAATAAATCAGAATTTGAATAAGAATATGGGGTAAACACAGCTATCCATGATATCACTGCTTAGCATGCATCGTAAAGAGCCATTTGTTCTGTTGCTTGAAGCTGCAGATTCATTTGTAAATGAGAAATTTACACTGAAGGCATCATAAATCACAGCCATGTGGTTTTCAGTTTTACATAACTAAAAACTTTATGAACATTTTCACAGGTCAGTAAATGGAAACCTACATATTTTACTTTCATAGTTTGTTGTGTATGTTTCATTCCACAATTTACTTAGTTACTACTCCACTGGATATTTGTGCTGTTTCTAAAGCAAGCAACATTTTGGTAGATATTAAGTGCATTTGCATTCTTTTGGTTCATTTTGGCAATGGTAATTAGTGCTGTGAGTCATAAAAGACACGGTACTGTATTAAGTGACAGAAGTGTAAATTGGCACAAATATTGTGAGTGACAAGTTAGAAATATGTATCAAGAGGCTTAAAAAACAAACCTCCCATCTCAATTTCAACAATTTTTTAACAAACTTATTTTGTACAAAAAGAGTGGAAGAAAAAGAGCCGTAAAATGTATCTCTTACAGAATTATTTATATTGTGAAACAGCTAGAGAAAATTCAATTATATTTAAAATGACATGTAATAAAATTTAATTTTTTGAATGAGTCCCTGATATTTTGTTGCCACCTTACTTAGATAAGAATGCTTCGCATCTCTTTATAATTTACAATTTGCATTAATGTAGCTAATTTCTTCTTTGAGAAGGGCAAATAGAGAAGAATAAGAAGAAAATTGATAGTTCTACATAGTTGATAGTTCTGAAATAAAATATAAAATATCAAAATATGACATATTTATCATAGAGATTAATATTCTTTGTTTTAAAAACTTGAAGTGTGCTGTTGGCGTAGTCCCACCACTACTCTGTCCTAATGTAAGTCTGAGATTAAAATTTGCACAACAGATCTTCAAGCCAAGGAATTAATGCAAAACCATATACCCTAGAAACAACCTTTCCGAACCACGTGAAAGCAAATGCAAATTGAAATTTTCATATCTGAAGATAAAGGTTTCATTTTTCTTCTTGTTGTTGCTGTAATAGAACATGTTAATTTATCAAAAACTGGAAACATTTTCAGAAGTATTTGGAAGATGAGCAAATTTTTGTTTGAGTCCTTAAGAAATATAAAAATAGGAAGAATGGGTAAGATTAAAGAGCAGAAAACCTATTCCTCAATCTACATGCCAAAAATGTTGGGTCAGTTAAAGAAAAAGTCTTCAGTGAAAGAAGCTTTCAGAGTTGAAGTTAAAATATTTTTAAGTAAATCCATTTATATTTAAAACATATACCGGTCTATATAAACTTTTCAGAGGAGAACTTTGATTTTAAAATTATAATTAGTTTTGAGCCAAAATACAACTTTTCAACGTGAAAATATGATTTTTAAGAATAAGTAAATCACAACTTATTCTACTTAAATCTCCTACAAAATCCTCAAAATTCATTCTCAGCACCCAATGCTACCAGGAATTAATAAGGAAAAGAGAGAGCTTCACAAACGAAATCACTCAGCGCCTTCCTCCCTGCTTCCCACTATAGATCTTTATTTCTGGTTTCACATAGAGAACTCTCCTTTCTCTTCTAAAGGATTAATCACCTGCACCATTAGCACTTTTCTCGTGATATCTTCTCACAAAGCATTTCCTTTATTTCATTTGTGCTTTCAGCAGTTAGCAACATGTGGAACCCCAAGCTGCCTCCCAACAACTCACTAGTTGTTTGGTCTTTATAAATACTGAGTTCTACTCACAAAAGTAGCAGGTGTGAAGATGGAGTTTGAAATATGACAGGGATAAGTCTGCACAGATAACTTGGCAGAAAAAAAACATTAGAGCATTTTATTCTAAGAACTCATAGAATTTAGGAAATGATCTTTAGGACATCATGAAGTTGCATAAACTACAGTGGTGTCAAAGGGAGCATGTCACACAAAATATCACTGCGTCCCTCTTAACCCACCATGGATAAATTAATACATTTTAGAAAACAGCACATCAGAGGTAAAACAACAATATATACTGTAAGTGATCACATTGGAAGAGAATGTCAAAGTAAACCTTTTTCTCTGTTTTATTATAGAAATTAAACCATACCAGTCAAGAGATGGCAAAATCTTCTGCTTGAACTCTGTGCCCATTTTGTACATGGATGTTCAGGGCAGTGACCTGTATGACTTTATTGCTGACCTCGCTCATAATCATCACTGTAAATTGATCCTTGGATTCTGACATTTGAACTCCAGGCCACAGAAACCTTCCCTTTTTGTCCTTCAGTCAGCCAGTATTTGGGGAGACAGTTGAGTAGTGAGGTTCCCGAGACAAATGAATATTACCAGGAAAGTGTGGAGACTTCAGGTTTACTGCATGTCATGGTTGAAACTCTTCTGTTCTTGCTGCCTCTGAAATGGTGCTTTCTACTGGATCAAGTATGACATTTATCACTCATTTTTGCAGGTAGAGAAAAGATTTTGAGTTATTGAGGCCAATTTATTTTTGAATACTAATGATGGCACAGTTTAGAAAATAGCAATTGAGCAGTGGTGATAGGATAATTAGCATCCTCGATTCCATCAGTGACGTGCTTTAGCAAGCACTGGTGATGATAATAATTCCACCATTTAAATAGCTAATTTTTTTAAAATAAGTTTTGAAGCAACAGGAAAAAGGACTTCTAATTTTTTGGTATAATATGACCACCGATTTTGTCACTATGATGGTTACTGAACAAAACTTTCTTGATACTATCTCTGCCAATTCACTGAAATGTGCTTTGGCTGACTGTGAAAACCCCGTTTTGGAACATTTACAAGTGTGCAATTTTGTGTTACTTTTGGCAAAATATTTATTTGCTGAATGCTTACATCTTCAGTAGAAATTGTCAAGTGAATTTCAACACACTGCTTACTTTGTGTTCTATGTAGAACACTTGTAGTGCAGCAGAATTGTTACGTATAATGAATTTAAATTTATTCAAATTCATCTTATAATTTATTTTTAAATTTTTCTAAATTATTTATCAAAACATCAATATTTTCTTGTATATTCTAAAAGACACTTTCTTATGCTCTATAAAATTATTTCAATAATTATTTAAAAGCAATTTCTACTTATCTGTATTTAAGTTTAGTATATCCCTCATACACACAAACAATTTATACTTTCTAACTATATTTTGTTACTGCATTAGTATAACAATCCCAATATTTAAAATATTTTGACAAGTCCTTAACATTTTTCACAAATGTCTTTTTTTTAATGTAAAACTTTCCTACATTTTTTTTTTATTTAAAAGAAAATAAAACAAAAGGGGGCAGTACAGAGCAGATCAGAAGAGGACAACATAGGCAACACAGTACTTTATATTAAGTCAACTGGACATCAACAATATCTAACACCATATCTCTTACTCTGCTATAGTTGAGCATAGTTTCAATTACAATAATATCAAACATAACACAATAGAATAAAGCCACGCATATAGTGAAAGAATTACAGGGCTTTCTGAACCGAATAACAGAAAATTATCAATGGGTATTATAATATCTCATTTTTGATAAAAAAGA
>PVJX010000721.1:175946-217513 GCA_004027295.1 Dolichotis patagonum
AATTTGTTTGAACTATCACACATATTCAAATTCCAATAAGACACAATGTGGTAGATAGAACCAATGGTAATAGAACAAAAAAAGCATGGTAGGACTTCTAAGAAGGATAATATTAAATCAGCAATAGCTGTCATAATGTTTTCTTCAAAACAGCTGTTCATATCATCACGTATGATATAGTCAAACAAAACAGGATAACCCCATTCCAATTGAAATTTAAATTTAAAATTTAAAACTTTGAAAGACTTCAAAGCTATGAGATGGGGCCTCATGCTTACCATAAAGTCTTACATACTCTTATCAAATCTCATATTAGGGAGATTATATGGTATTTACCCTTGTGAGTTTGGTTTATTTCACTTAAGAGAATGGTCTCAAGTCGTGTCCATTTATTTATAAATATCTCGATGTGATCATTCTTTATAGCTGAGTAGTACTCCATTGCATAAAAATGCCATAACTTTTTTATCCTACATTGTTTTGAAGGCAAATCTTCATGTGAATATCTTATGCAACTTTTTTGGTATTGTTCATAATTATTTGAATAACAAATTAGACAATATACATGCATATGATTGAAAATGGTAAGCGATTTACAAACACATTATTTTTTATTAGAAAAGAAATAAAGATAGTGGTGGTGTTTTTCTGAAACTGAAACTCTGCTGTTCAGGAAGAAATACTGTAAATTTTGAGACTAGAGAGTAGGTCCCAGCCTGCACATCACAATCAAAAGATTCATTGTTACTGATCCATTGATTTCCATTTATTTCCATTTAAATTATAACCTTGTAAACTTTATGAGAGTCTTTTGTGTTTTACTGCTATATTTTACAAATCAGCATTTTCCATTTTATGTGCTATGGAACTCATGTGATAACTTTTTGAAAGCAGCATGCTATGCTCAACAAATTTTATAAGAATTTAGGCTCTTGTACAATCAAAATATTGATTGTAATATTAAAAGTTCTGCAGAATTCTGTGGATACTCTACTCAAATATTTTTTCAATATTATTTTAATCATAGAAAATATTCCACAAAAGTTTGGAAAATGCTCCTTTAAAACACTGTGACCATTAAAAAGGTTGACTGACAAGGTTTAGTTCTTTCAATCTTCAATGTCTACATTCATAAAATAATGATAGTTAAGTCCTGCCAATGGACATGCTTAGAAGTTATAATGAATATGTGTTTAAAGAACACTTTGTTATACTATACAGAATACCTAGTAATTATTTTGATTTATTAGGATTTTGGAATTTCCATTTCTAACAATAAAAATCCTCAACCCTGCTACAGAGGCAAGAATTACTGTAAGAAACAACCAATCAAGAGATTTCAAAAGTGTTATTAGTCACCATTTAGTATTATGGAATGTAATTAGTTGTAATTTAGCATTGCTCTAAAGGAGAAATTACAGAGGTATCTGGAAGAATAAATTGGTCTGGTCTTGAATAATACGTGAATATTATGTGAATAAATACGTACCATGGTCTCTATTTTATGTAAATATTATGGTACACCAAAGCATAAGGAAATATCCACCGAAAGAGCATAAAATCAGAAGAAATCTTCTTTTAATTGTTTATATGCCGGAAAGTGTGCTAGGTGCTAGCCACATGATTCAGAAACTAAATCTCCTTAGATGGAGATGTTGTGGCCATTTTGAATGCTGAAAATTGTCTTGCGAATGTCTTTAAAATACTCCTAGCCTTTTAGCCACCAAATGTGATTTCTTATATAGCCACATTTTTATATCTTCCTGAAACTCTTTTGTGGCTGACACATTTGGTGTTTTCTTTTAACCATATAAACCTTTTAATTAAGTCTGACCCTGTCATCTCTCAGGAAATACAGTTTTGCTTTGATTTGTCACGTCTTAAATCCATAGGTCCAACTTTATCAGAAAGTTGATGTCTCTCTTCTAAAATAAATGTGTTTATTTTATTGAAATTTCAAGCATTCATTCTTGCTATCAAAAATAAAACAACAAGAGTGCTTCAAAAGTTCAAAAGAAAAAGAAAATGGGGTTTTCCACAAAGAAACTGGCAGCCTGATATATGATGGAGGGGAAATTGAGAGGAAATACATACTTTTAGAAAAAGTAAGACACAAAGAAAGAGCGTACACATAAAATTTATATTAAAATATGCAGTGTATGGCATTTAGAATGAAGTAATTCCAAATAATATGGTATTTTATTATACATAGTGGATATAAAGATTTTACTATTTAGTTCTATTAATTTCAGAAAATTTTTTTAGCGAATATGGAATACCGGAAACATACTTTGGTCTTTCAGCATTGCTAGTTTTCTCTGAAACGCCAATTGAACAATTCCTGTTTTGTTATAACAAAAACACCATTCTCTCCGTCCTTTAAAGAAGAATTCCATTCCAATGTTCCCATACGAAATACACTTGCCTCAGCAAGAGTTTCATATAAAAGTGGTTGCACAGCTGATCACCCATCTCCCTCAGAGTCAATTATTTTTAAATTTTCAATCTGGGCTTAGGCCTAGACATTGCACCAGGGGGAGCTTCAATAGGGTTTGTAATGACTCTCTACTTGTGCTGAAATTTCTAAGGCAACTTTGATTCTGCTTGATCTATTGTTGCGTTTGGCTTTATAGAGCACTAAGGATTTCACAACCACTTCTCTCTCCATGTGTAACTTGTGAATTCCAAACGAATTTGATTTTGCCCAACATTTGTGTTGGTCATACACATTAGCACAGCATTTTTTTTTCTCACAGTTTCAAATATCAATTGTCTTTAGGATCTACAATGAGTCATCAGGTTTAAGTGAGTAAATTAAGAATTAGGAGGATTAATGTTGTTGAAGAGAAAAATGATTGTTTCTCGCCTATAAAGTCTTTGCCAGCTGTTGGATAACTGCCAGTATTTTCTTTGGTTGATAAATGATTTTTTCTTAAAATCATAAAATTATGTTAGATTGCATTTTCATGGTGCTCCTTAACATAAAACGTCGGTTACATCAATTGCACTCAATCACCAAAGATACAGAGATATTGTTAAGTGTCTGTTTCTAACTCATTAGCTTATTGATGAGAATAGTTACATGTAGTTACAAGGAATGTCGTAAAGCAAGACATTTAATCCTGAAGGCAGTTGAAATAATGAAAAGTAGCAGCAAACAGATCTGTTTCCCTTAGACTTTATGGGTACTCTTTAGTAACTTTGCTTCATTACCAAACCCAGCTTTGGGTAGGCCTCTTATATCTGTAGCTTTCTGTTGCCCAGAAATAACAAAACCACTCACTACTCCAGACTGGTGGGCTACCTGAGACTGGGCATCTGAGAACAGGTCCTCTATTTAACCGGTGAGCCTGTCTTCTGCAGTTCATACCACTGTTTTTCTCTTCCCTATCTTATTTCATCTTCTTCCTGTAAGGCTTATTTTTGGATGTTGCTGCATATTACTTTGTCAAAACATCATACAAAAATACCTCTAGGAACACAGCCCTCTGTATCCATGCTCACTGCATTTAATCACAAGGCCTTTTTCCTCATGAAGCTTCATTCCTTCTAGTGGATTTGAAACAGGCTGCGCTGTCAGCTGAATACGCTCTAGCTCTTACCTCTCAATGACATCATACTTCACTTCAGGAAAAGTCTTGGCTGTTGTGTTTTAGGTATTAAGTATGTTTGGTTTTGTTCATGGAAATTTTTTTCTTCATGAGATGCAAGCTGCATAAGAACAAAGCTTTTATCTTTGATTCTTTCCAGATCATTTGCAAACATTAGAAGAGTGCCTAAGCCACAATAAATGCTCGATAAATATCTGTTTTGAAAAGATGCTAGTAAGGCAAACAGAGCAGGCATGTAGACACTGTCACCATTGTTGTTTTCTCTAATTTTTTTTTTAAAAATCCTCTCCTACTGGTTCTGGAAAAATCACATTCTCATGGTTCCTCTGTATTTTTTAGCTGCTATTTTCAACTCATTTAATTGAGCTAGTGAGTCTGGGGAAATGGTTAAGAATTTCTATGCCCATTTTACATCCTGGTCTTATTGCTTTCTTTCTATATCACTTCTCTACTGTTCTGTCACATTTCTGTTTGAAAAAATTTCAGGGAGAAGTGGCACTATGAATATTTATTTCTCTCCCTCCGTGACAATTTTTAAGGCAGGTTACCATTCCCCAACACTTCATTCTGATAGAATAATATCTAGACTAAAATTATCAGAACCCAAGTTTGTATGCTGAGTTAGATAGGATTCTCCAGAGAAAGCAAACTGATGATACACATACACAGACACACACACACACACACACACACACACACACACGCATGTAGGCATGCAACTCTTATCAGAAAGAATTGTCTTGTGCATTTATAGAAGCAGTTAAGTCCCAAGATCTACAACAGGATGGTGGAGATTTAGGAAAGGCAACAGTGTATGGTTCCAGTCCAAAACTCAGCAGGTTCTAGTCCTAAGAACGGACGTTTCAGTTTGAGTTCAAAGGCAGGAAAAGACTGATATTCCAGCTCAAGCGGTCAGGAAATGAGGATTCCCTCCTACTCGTGGCAGTCAGATGTGTTGCTATACTGTGGCCTTCAAATTTGGAGGTCAGCTACCCACCATGGTGGGGAGGGATGCAGTCTCTTTCCCAGTCTGCTGATCCAAATAGTAATCTCATTCAGAATTCTCTTCAAAGGCACACTCCCAATAATATTTGATCAGAATTCTGGGGGCCCCACAATTCCCTCAAGTTTACATGCAAAATTAATAATTTTTATTGTCGCTGCAATTTGAAGCCAACATTTAAAGGCAAGTATAGCCATTTTATAATTAGATAGTCAAATTATGTCATATATATGCACATACATGCATATACATATTTATTTTTATAAATGGACAATTCATTGTGCTTCTTTTATCTTACTTTTGGTACAATTAGAAAAATACCAACATTTGTATCATAAGCTAAATAACCAAATTTTGAGGCTTCCTCTTCATGTACTAAATTTAGAACTTTTCACAATCAAATTACATTTTTCTGTACTTTCTCTATATTAATTTCCTCATCACTATTGAATTTTTATTCTATATATTGGTTATATTTTATTTTATTTTTATTTTGAATCAAGTGTATTTTATTCTAGCTAATCAGAAATTAAGAACTCAAAAATCTTAAGAGAACTCAAAATGGGAACTCAAAAATCTTGAGAAACCTTAATATCATGTTTGCTTGATAATTTTAAAACTAATCCTTATTTTTTTTTTAATTTTTGTTAAGATCTATACTACCTTCTACAGTAGTGCCAAGTGAAACATTTAGGAAATATTATAAATGATACTCTGGATTTTGTACATTTATCACATCATTTCATTATACATTTTTCCCCTAGAAAAGGCGTTAACCTCACAGCTTGTTCCATCAATATATACTTCAGTATATGGGACATGTTTACATTTAAACAGAATTTCAAATGAGAAATTCACAATGATACTTTGTCCACGTTTTGGATTCATTGTGATACAGCTGCTATTTTATGTTCCCAAAATAGATGCCTTAAGAAGCATGAGTGTAGAATGTAGATATCCTATAAAAGTATGCATATGCAGAAGTACTTTATCATCTTTATCATCTGCTAATTATGCTACCTCTTTCTCTGGATGATCAAGAAATCCGAAGGGATATTCCCTTAAGCAGCTCTAATGTGCTGTCAAAGTTGTACCTAACTTAAGCTAATATACTTCCTTACATTTTCTGTGGAAATATTACCATTTCAACCTAATCATCATTGAAACAATAAATCTTTCAAAGTTACAGAAATAAGAACAAGATGGAAATAGGCTTGCTGAAATAGTGCCCCACTCAATCTGACAAATTCTACATTCTGTGAAATAGAACATTTTTTTCTCAAAAGTAGACATTTTAAATTACAGCTGCATATATTGATCAATACCTGGTGAAATTTGGGTGATTACATCAATTTAGTGTTTCACATATTGATGAATTAATACCAATTCATTCAGTGGCAAGATGGAGATTATATGAATCGTAAGTATTACTACTCATAGGGCATTTTTTTGATAGATCATCAGTTTTATCCCGATTGTCTGGCACTTCTGAATGATTCCCAGACCATATTTACTAAAATGACTGTAGCCCACTTTAAAAATTAATGAATTCCTTTCTATTATATTGGTACAAGTGATCTATGCTCAGTGAAGAACTAATGTAAGATGGAAATACTTCATTAATATAAACCTCAGTAGTGGGAAGATCAAATGACAAAGTCTACTGTTTGTGAGTGCTTGGGTAAGACTAAATGATGAAGTCCTATTGACTGATAAATCGTTTTCTGAAATCTGGAGAATTTATTCTTGCTAGCCTAGATTAGCTAGGGGGTGGCATGATTTTATCCCATGTGCCCACCAGTCTTGGAGTCAAAGAGACCTTGACAGCAATGAAGCCTGATGTCTCAGTAAATCCCTGCCCTTTACCCGGGAAACAAGAATTCTACATTCATTCACTAAACAGCTCTAATACTTGGGCCCAGTAATGTAACCTCTTGGTGAACCACATTAGGCCACATGATATTTTATTTTAAAATTAGGCTAAAAGGAATAAGCTAACAGATCATGGTTACAATTCCAGAAGGATTTCAGGAAATAGTGCTAACAATGCAGTATGTTTCCAGCACCAAAAAACAAAAATTTTTAAGAAATGGAAAATGCTGGTCATTTTCCTTCCCCCTTTCCCTTCTCCTTCTCCTTCTCCTTCTCCTTCTCCTTCTCCTTCTCCTTCTCCTTCTCCTTCTCCTTCTCCTCCTCCTCCTCCTCCCCTCCCCCTCATCCTCCTCCTTCTTCTTCTTCTTCTTCTTCTTCTTCTTCTTCTTCTTCTTCTTCTTCTTCTTCTTCTTCTTCTTCTTTCTTCTTCTTCTTCTTCTTTCCAATTCATCACTGATAGTAGTGTTCCCAAGCTTTTAGGTCAAGAAATTGTTACAGTAACCCTCACATAACCAAACTGTGAGACAAATAAAGTGGGAAAGGTTCACAAATTGCCAGTTTGCTTCTACCAATAGTCAGGCTAACAGCAATCATGTAGGAAACTGTAATGCAACAACACACTACCTCACAGAAATTTATGCCACAAATATTCTGCAAAGTATTTTAATGGCACATTGAAAATGTTAACAAAGAATGTAATTATTATCTTTTGTCATCAATGACCAAAAGAAAAAAGATTTTAAAATATTAAATATTTTCTAAGCAATTAATGTTTTAGTATATGATAAGATATCAATTGAATTATCTTTTTTCAAAGAGAGACTAACAGAAGATTGTCATTCAGTATCCAGGACATTTGCATAGCTAATTTCCAGGGCATTAAAACCAGGAGTGGAAAAGTGAGCTTTACTTATTCTTCCTCTATAAAGATCTGCAGTCTTGTTTCTATGCTCATGCAAACAGATCAACCTCATCATTCATCACAGCATGAACTACAGCTTGCACAGGTATTTGTTTATTCCTGTGACTCTGATCCAGATAGTCACTTGGCCAACCCATGCCTGTTATTAAATATCAAATAAAACATCACCTCACAGTAAGCAACCCAACCCCAACATCTTCATCAAAACCATCTCACTTCCAGCAAGAGATGGAAGGCCTAAAAGGCTTCTCTCCAAGTAAGATTCCAGAGAAAAATAGGCAAAGAAGTTATAATGCATACTCCGTCTAGGCATAGCAAGCTCATACCTTCAAATCAGACCAACACAGCACAAAATGAATACCATTCTGAAAACGTATCTGGCATATCAGGATATCAAATTTTGCATTTGTAAGGCCATCACATGCAAAATTATTAGGAGAAGGAAAAATTAGTTTTAGACCCATTTGTCTCTAAAAGACTACTAGATAAATTATCTTAATCCATAAATGGAACTATGATGACTTTAAAATAGTGAATTATCTGTCTAGATATTATCATAAAGTTTTTATGTTACCTTATAGAACACAATGCTTGGATAACATTTTGAAACCAAATAGATAAATATTTGTATTTATATTTGTATATGCAATATTTGCATGTACACATACATATAAAATGCAAACTTATAAAGATATAATTTTATATGAATATGTTATATTTTATAAATATGAATATGTATAATATAAATATATATTCACAGACATGTCTGTTTTATATCAACATACTGGTAAACATATGTGTTTATTCTTATATATATAAATAAATATACATATACACAAACAGGTTTATATACTTACATAAAAACCCATTACATTTGCTTTTCTAAAACAATAATCTCTAAGTTTTTGTAGAAAATGGTTATCATTTGTGACTATTTGAAAGTGAATTTTAAAATGATAGTGTAAATATGTCTTTATAAATGCAGATCCGGTGTTTAATGGGAAGCAATAATATTATGTTAATTGAAAAATTTTAATCAAATAAAGTTTGCATACCTATCCATTCTTATACTTTAGCATCACAGCATAGAAAAAGTATTCTGGACCCAGTCTTAACTACTCATTCTCCTGCTTAGTTTGTGTACTTCTTCCCAATTCATCCTGGGTCCTTCTCCCATAAATTTGCTGGACAAACTAATAGATGGATCATTCACAGACAGCACTGCAGTGCATTTGGGGATGTAGCTTCACTGGTCTTGCAGTTGCTGTGCATTTACACGAGCTTAAGTTCAATCTTTCAAACCATCAAAAAGAGAGAAAAATGTTACTAAAGCCCAATGTGATGGTTCAAAGTTATTAACCTGGTTTTTGATATATCATTTCCTCCTATCACACTGATAAAAGGGGATATAGAAAGAATGCAAAGCGTTAGTTAGGCATCAGTGAATTAACACCTACATCTACCACATCTGTTAAGTTGATGCAAGCAACAATATCAAAGCAAATGATTGCATTTCTTCCAGTGACTGTGCCATGTTTCAAAGACTGACAGCTTTTTTTTAAACAAATAAGTGTTTTATATACACCTTCCTAAACTACTTCATGTTTCCTGAAACAAGGGCCATGTGTTTTTGCTGTAATCATCGCCATCTTCATGCTTCCAGCACTGATTTGCTAATACCCCTTATGACGACTGCACCTCCAACCATACTGGTTACTTCCCAGCTCCGGTACTTTCCAGTTCTTTTATTTTGATTATCTCAATACCTAAAAAAATGTTTAGTAGATAGTTGTTGCTTAATTTCTTAATAAATAACTATAAGTTATTTATACTATAAGTTATTTAACTATAAGTTATTAAGATAAGTTAACTACTCAGATATATTTTAACAGATTATCTATTATAGTATTATTTGGTTAGCTTAAAAGTAAAACAGAGAAGACTGATCTGATACCAACACATACTCCTTGGAAAATTATTAATTTCTTAAAATTATGATGCCCATAATGGCACACAGATAAAGTATATATATATATATATATATATATATATATATATATATATATCATACACCTCATTGTGCATGCATCTGTATATATTGCATATATGTCCATAAAACTAAGCCTGTGCCATGTATGCCAATCTCTTTTGAACATCATTGCATTAAATACCCACCTCTATTCTTTTTCTTCAAATAAAATCAGATTGCTGACTGGCATGTTCTTTGCAGATGGCCTCAAGCTTGGCAGGTTTGATGTGCCACGGCACTTAAAAAGCTTGTGAAACTGAAGTGGCGTTGGCCCCACAAAACGCGTTTATCATCAGCACATACACAGCACCAATCTCAGTGCTTCTCTGCCGATGAATTAGCACCTAATGTCTCTACCCTCAAAGTTCAGTTCAACAATTTAACTCTGCAAGCCATAATTTATGGTGCTTCCTGACTTCACGGAGTTCAGGGGAATACATTTTCTGAAACAGAAAGACAAAGTAAATAGCAACAAAAACCAAAGAAAAGCATAACAAAACACACACCATTAAAGTATATAATTGTGAAGTTGTAGCTTAAATAAAATGGATGAACTCCTTAAACTAATTAGGAAAAGATGTGTATGATTTTTAAGGATGTGAAATGTAGCTAACATACTTCAACTGCTTATTTTAAAAGCTTTTGGGACAGCTGTAAGATAATCACATTTTAGTAACCCATATCTTTTGTTAGATTAAATCTGTCTGCTGGGAATACTCTTGCATGGCTAGAATAAAGAATACTGCAAACATTGGTGAGGAACAAGCTATCTTTATTAAACTATTTATCATTTTTACAGCTGAAATTAGTATTAATATTTCAACAAACAATACCAGTAAGCCTTATCTTCCCTTTGTTGACTTTAGTTAAGCACTGTCAGCAGTAGGCTATTTAGAACAGCTTGGCCTGTTCAAGCAGAATAATTCATCTTACAATTATTTTTTTTAAAAAATACTGTAATATTCAGTAGGAACACGTCAATGTAGAAATACAAATTTACTCCAAAGGACGTAAAACTTGAGAAATGTGATTGATAGGATTATTCCCTAGTTCTTTCGAAACCATTCAAATCTAAGGAAAGCATATTAAACCTTTGACACATTTTAAAAGAGCACAGGCTGAATTTATAGACGTTTTGCCCAATGATGACATAGCATATTGTACATGACCAACTCTTAATTGTTATGTTAATATTTTCTGGAATACAAGATAAAAAGAAAAATCAGAATAAAAGAGATAAGCCAATATTTTGCCTTCATTAAATGCCACATTGTTTCGTGATTTTAACATAAACATCATTTGAAGCTATGGGAAAGTTAAAAGGCTCACAATAGCTCAAAAATCACAGCTGAGAATAAGAACAGACTGTTTTATACAGACTACTGTATTTAAATCTAACATGGTAAAGTAAGTCGCTTATGGAATTAGATGAATTATCATCCAGTTGACTGTGTAGTCATGCAGTTGCTTACAGTCTTAAATGAGTTGTTCTAGTCAAAATCATACCAAATATATAATGATTACAAATTAATGAATGTCCAAAAATTAGTTTTGTGATTCACTACTGGTGCTGGGGATGAAGGATTGAAAAAAATCAATTTAATTAAATGCCACAATTACTTAATATTACAGTCATGTAAGTCTAGATAAAAACTTAAATGCCAAAAGAAAGATTCACTTTCATTTTCAATTGAAAAGTGCATGATTTATAAGAATTTCAATATTATGAGGACATATGGATTTCTTTAATTTTATGTGGTTATTTATACACATTCTCTGATTTTAGGATACTGCTTTAGCATCTCAAGGATTCAGAAGAACAAACCCAAAAGGATACAGAGGGATCATGTTTTATAAGATCTTTCTCAGTACATCATATTGTTATTAAATTTTAACATCAGTTTAACAATTCCTTTAAAACAAACCTACTAGGAATTTATTGATATCACATTGTTCCTTTAGGATAATGTAAAATGAATGTACATTTTATTTATAATATTAAGTTTTCATTATGGAGTTTACATTCTCTAAATTCATAAATTCATGTTAAAACTCTCACCTTCCTACCTGATGACATTAGGAAAGAGAGCCTTGAAGGGATTAAAAGGTTTATACAAGGTCGTGAGGGTGGCCCCTCCAAGACAGGATTAGTGTTTGTGTAAGATCTTGGAATCCTCCAAACTCATCCTGCCCCTGACTAAGGATACAGCTAGAAGATGGTTTTTTGCAAACCAGAAAGAGAGCCCTGGATAGACATGGAATTTGACAGCTTTCAAAACTAAGATGCAGATATTTACTGTTTAAGTCTCCCAATCGACAGTATTTTATCATAGCAATCTAAAGGGATTTTTTCAATGCATGAGAACCATGTATTTCACAGCTTATGATATGGCTTCATATCTTCAATATTTCTAAAACTATTCTGTTGTTTTCATTGAAGAAATTTGATATTTCTTTTATTAAACTTATGCGCTCTTATAAATGGTGATGACATTTTCAGTTTATTTTCCAGTATCTGGTTAGTACAGAAATACAATTGCTCTATGTACATTGACCTTTGATTTAATACTGAGTTTACACACTGTATCAAATGGAGTTGTATATGAATTAGAAATCTCAAATTTTTCTCCTACAAATAACTAATTTATACACATATATAAGAGAATGTGCATTAAAATTATTGCATGCCTCTATATTCATTAAAATTAATATTGTTTGCATGTATTTTATTTGCTTACTTATTCCATTGTTTATTTCTGTCAGTACTTAAGAATAGTACCGCATCCCCTGACAGCATTTCCCCCGCTCTTCCCATCGTGAGTCTCACAACCTTTGTCCTGTGAGCCCTTCTGCCACAAATGGGTCTGCCTCAGAGTCAGCTGCCGTGGAAGAAAACCACTGAAGCCTTGAGCCAAAACAGATTGTTCTTCTAAATGGACTTTCTCAGGTACGTGGACACAGTGACAAAAACTTAACAGAATATGTGTGGTATTTTGTCAAATATAATCTGCTTTTGGTTCTCTGAATTATAATTTATTATGTACACTGGACTAAGAAAATGGTACAATAACTCGGCTTATGAACTTAATTTTTTCCAAAATTCTTGTTGCAAACTGATTTGGATGACAACCAAATCAAATAAGGTCAACATGGCGCCTCACCATTGAACTTGATTCAGTTCTTGCTCTATTTGGTTTCAATCAGAATAATGAAAATATTTAAGTTAGTTCACCGATATGAAAATTAGTTCAATATTGTGACATTGATGCTTTGTCCATTTTGCAAATTTTAAATTTCATCTTCCCATTTTTGTTGTGTTTTGGATAATTTCCCTTTATTTGCTTTGTGGATAATTTCCATTGATTTCTTCCCATATCCAATGACTCTTTCCATTGGCATGCCCATTACATGGATTTTTATCAAGTTTTACATTTCCAATTTGGTAATTTTAAAAGTAGCTTTATGATATCAATCAATTTATTTATTTGTAAATTTACAAATACAATTTATTTATTTGTAAATTTCTGAATATTTTTAAGATTGCTATCTGAAGAATCTCTGAATCTTTGAATGCAAAGAATGATCTTTGTATCATTATGTAAAGATTTAAGTTTATATTCAACATGTAAATCTCATTGTCTTCCTTTTGAAATGTACTACTACAAACATCTAATTTTTTGTTCTTCTATTTAGATGAGTTTTTCTATCTACTTGAAACTGACATAGAACACTGTATTCTTTTTTGTTTGTTTCTCTGTTCTGCCATACACCACCGCTGGGTAATCCGAGCCCCACTCAAAATGCTGTCTTGGTCTCATCTCTTTTTCAGCTTGAAAAGCTTGAAGAAGTTTTGGTTTTCATGTCGTTTGGGACTCAGGCATTTCTGTACCACAGAAAAGCATGACTGCTTTAGTTTTTATAGTGGTTTCTTGTATCTTCCATATTGTTTTCTTAGCAAGAGTGTAAGGATTAAATGGAAGAGATTCATGTTATACCAATATATTTGGTTTTGCAGTTTTTCATTTTCCTGGATTTCCAGATTGTGTTTTCCAATATGCTACCTTATCTACCTTGCACCCAGTGAGTTAAGAATCTTTTTTGGTGGGGGGGTCTTTTCTTTTGGTCATTTTTTTACTATTTTCTTTTTTTATTTTTGGTACCGGGAACCGAACGCAGGGCCTCGCGTTTGCCAAGCAGGCGCTGCACTGCTGAGCTACATCCCCGGCCCGAGTTAAGAATCTTAATTTCAGTTAGTCCTTAGCCTTCACTGGTCAACATTCAGAAGCAAAAGATTTCTCCAGAAGTTGTCATGTTTGGGAAGGACTCTTCTATTACAGATTAGTTCATGACATGCTCTTGAATTTATTCTCTGGGACAAACCTACACATAGTTATAATTTAAAAGGGTGGAATCTGCCATGCCTGGTTTAAAGAAGAGATCATGAATAAAAGCAGAGCTGTTGTGCTAACACCTGAGAGCCAGCAGCAGCAGGTGAGAGCTATTGTTCTGATGTTCAGCTTTTGGAGTCCTCTGCTTTTGTTTGTGGCTTGACACTGTCATGATTCCTTAGGATTAGAGTTTGAATTTTTTTTTTTAATTTTTAAAGCATTGAAGGCACAGCTAAAGGTTAAGTAATGTGTTTCATTTTACTTACCAAATTTAAAACGAAAATTACACCTGTCAACTACGAGCACATGCTGGGTTTTGTTTCCCCTCGTGACAGAGCAGCAGAGGTGCTGACTAATAGACCAGCCTGAATGACCCTGGAGAGAAGGTAAGCGCTGCACAGTCAGCACCCCCAGGGAGAAATAATGGGCTGGGCCAGCAGCAGAGTGGTGTGTGTTGTTATTTTTATTTTTATTTAATTATTTTTAAATGTTTATTTTACTTTAAAGGCAAAAAGACAAAAATTAAAAATAAAATAAAGCATGATTTCAAATCAGGCTAATAGGAAAGTAGCAATAATTGATACATTGCACATTGTTATGCTCCTAGCATTCACTCAGAATACAGGAGATAGGCATGAAATACTGTCCAGACAGGCAGCATTTTAGGAAGGGTTCACTGTTTAAGACTGAGCCACAGAGCACCCACCGAAGTCCACTTGAGTGTTGTCGATGGCTGGGGAGAGACAGCCACAGCGAAGGTGCAGGATACACGTAGACACACTAAAAAGTTGATGCGCAAATTGAGAAGGACATGGTTCCTGCTCTGACACATGAGAAACTACCTCTTAAATTGCTTTCAGAAATGGCTGGATCTAACAGTGTTACCATTAAGTCTAGATGTCTACAAGAACCTCCGCCCTGCTCCCTACCTCCTTTCAAAAAATGTAAACATCCTGAGTAAGTAGGCTTCATACCAGGGATGAAAGGAGTGTCCACCATGCACAAATCAGTAAATGTAATATGCACATAGACAGAGTTAATAACAAAAACCATGTAATCATCTCAGTTCATGTAGAAAAAGTTGACAAAATCTTGAGAAAATACTCTGAAGAAAATAGCTATAAAAGTATCTTAATCAGTTAAAAGGCATTTATGACAAATCTATTGTCAACATCATATTAAGTGGAGAAAAGCTGAAAACTTCCCCACTACAATTAGAAACCATACAAGGATAACCACTGGCATCACTCCCGCTCAGTATTGTACTTGAAATATTAACCCAAAATATCAAGCAGTTTCTTATTGGAAAAAAGAAATCAAATTATTGTAGAAGATCTTCTACACAGAAAAGCCAAAAAAATCACCAAAAGATTCCCAGAATTAATAATCAAAGTCAACAATGTAGCAATATACAAAATTGACATGCAAAAAATCAATAGTTATCCTGTACACAAATAATGAACTCACTGAGAAAGAAAATACACAAACGACTTCATTCATAATAAGATTAAGTAAAATTAAGTACTAAGGAATTAATATCATTAAGTAAGTGAAAGATCTCTATTATAAAAACTGCAGAATTCTGAAAACGGAAGTAGAGGAGGACATTAGAAAATGGAAATATATCTCCTCTTCCTGGATAGGCAGAACCAATATAGTCAAAAAGTCATGCTTCCCAAACTATTACATAGATTTAACACAATCCCAGTGAAAGTACCAACAACATTTCTCATTGAGTTATTGTAAACTTTCCTAAAATTCATATAGAGCCAGAAAAGACCCAGAATAGCAAAGCCAGTCCTGGACACCAAGAAACCGAGGAAAGCAACACAATTCTGGATTTCAATTTATCTTACAAAGCTACAATGATAATAACAATATAATACAGTGGCAAGAACAGACATGTGGATCAATGAACAGAACATAGGATGCAAAGTCAGCCCAAGGCACATTCAACTGCCTGAATTTGACAACCACATACTGAAGGAAAGATAGCCTCTTTAATAAATAGGGTTTGCTGGGTTTGCTGGCTGTTCACATGCAAAAGAGTGAAAATCTGGACTCACATCTCTCAGCTACTAAAATCAATATTAATCAAAGATCCGAGTGTTAGGATAGAAACATAATCTCCTAGAAGATAAAACAGGTAAAACTCCAGAAGACATAGGCCTAGGCAAAGATTTTCTGAATACGAGCCTAATATTTAACATAGAGAATAAACTAATCAGATCCTATCAAATTAACAATCTTCTGTAAAGCAAATGAAACAACCAGCAACGTAAGAGGCCATAAAAGTGGTATGTGCCAGACATTTCTAGGTAAATGGATGGACCTTGAGGCCATATCCTTGAGTGAAAAAAGTCAGAAACACAAGTAAATATTGCATAGTTCTTCTGGTATAAAAGACCAAAAATGTAAGTAAGGACCAAAATATGTAATAGATAATGTGACATAGGAAGAAAATGTTGAAATTGGAAGGGGAACTAGGGATAGGGAGAGGGGGAAAAGTAAGAGAGAGAGAGAGAGAGAGAGAGAGAGGAGAAAAGAAGGCGAACTGGAAACAAAGCTTTTGTAAATGGGGAGGGAGATTAGGACAATGGAAAAAAAATGAACAGTTATATCAGGTACAGGTACAAATTCTGGATGATGAATGTAATTACTATCTCTGTCTAAAATGTACCTGTAAAATCTGACTGGACTAAAAAAAAGAAAGGAGACTAATACCTGGAATATATAAGAACTCAAAAAATGTACTCCCCCAAATTTAGACAAAATAAGAAAGTGGGCAACTGAAATTAGTAGTTATTTCTCAGAAGAAGAATTAGAAATAGCCAATACACACATGAGAATTTTAAACATCTCTGGTTTTTAAAGACACACAATTCAAAGCAACACGGCAATTTCATCTAAGCCAGAAAGATTTGCCATCATCAAAAATAATTAATGAGAAATACTACCAAATCTGTGTGAAAAATAGGAACGCTTCTATATTTCTGGTGAGAATATAAAATACTACAGTCATTATAAACTCACTATAGAGATTTTTCAAAGCACTAAGAATAGAAATTCCCTTCAATCAACCTCTCCTAGGTGTATTTTCAAAACAGTTAAAGACATTTTATTACAGTGATAAACACATGCCCATGTTTATAGCAGCATAGTTCATAATAGCTGAATATTGGAAGTGGCATATCTGCTCAACAACAGATGAATGAATAAGGATTATGTACCGTTTATACCCCATGCAGTAACACTTTTGCCATAAAGAAGGATAAAATTGAGTCATTTGTAGGGAAATGGATGCACTCGGAGACCATAACACTAAGTTAAATAAATCAGACACACAAGCTTAAATATTGTATGATTTTGCTTATGTGGGAAACCCAATATATAAAGATAGAGAAAAATAAAAGATAATAGGAAGTAGGGAGACAGGTCTTGTAAAAATAGGAAGGGCACCAAGAGATGCAAGGAGCCGGGAGACAAGGGAGGAAAAGGCAATGTAAAAGGAACTGAACTGTGAGATGTACAAGTCCCCATTCCCAGTGAGGAATATGATCACTGTGTATTGCAAACATATACTAATAAAAATTAGGGCTGGGGACGTGGCTCAGTGGTAAAGCTCTTGCCTTGCATACACAAGGCCCTGGGTTTGATCCCCAGCACCACAAAAACAAAAATAAAAATAAAAATTTAAATATGAGGGGGAAAAAAAGTAAAAATATAATCTAGTAAGTAAGTTATCATCATTATCAACATATGCCCTCCTTATTGGAGAGATAATAGCATATTATTCAAAACTGAAAGAGAGAAAATAAAGTCTTATGAATACTGATATATCACCTTGCTCTTAAAGTGAAAAGGAAGACTTTTTTAATTGAACTGAACCCTGCCAAGTGTGTCCCGAAAGAGATATGTGCATGGGGAAGACTTATTTCAAATAAATTGCTTTACCAGACATGGTCTCTTTATGTATACAAGTAAGAAATGTGAATAATAAACAAGGCATTTGGATGAATTATCTATCTGAAAAATGGGCAAAAACACATTAAAAAGAAAAGAAAATTATAAATATACAACTTCAGATATGGAAAATTATAGTCAATATTTTGTGTAGGCAGATTTGCATTCCCATTTTATCTCCAATTAATTTTTTTTTCCAATACAGAAACTAAAACCCAAAAAACTGTAATGATCTACTCTTGCCATTTTGCCTTCTACTAGTAAAAAAGAGGTGGGAACATGCATATAAAATTTGTGGATTCTATTTATATTTCTGGCAATATTATTTCTTAATAGCATCAAATAAATTTTCCTGAAAGTACACTATTAAGTAATTTGAATAATAATTTTTGTGAATGCCTATGATCGATACTCTCTCCTTCATGTCTGACCCTTTTCTTTAATATCCATCTGTAAATTAAACTACAAACTTGACTCATTTAAAAATGTATTTAATATGCAAATTGTATAAGACTTCACTGAATCCTAAATTATTCATTACAGTTAAATTCAATGACATAAACATGTGTAAGGTTATAAAATCTTGAACTGCAATGAAAGTTAAAAATGGTATGTCAATGACCCTTAACTAATGAAAATAATTAATAATGGATTCATTTGCACTAAATCAAATATTTATGAGCACAGAAGAATCTCAATTTTTTTAACTTAAAGAATAATAAGAGCACAGCTCAATTTATGGTCAAAATAGACATAAAAACAAATTTGAACTTATTGTGAAGAGAAACCAGTAGATCGCATATAATCTCTTCAAACAGAGGAAACTGCTAATATATTGGGACTAAGGAGTATAACCGGTAGACTTTTAGAGGTGTAAATGGATTGGAATCATCTGTAAAAATGTGAGTATTTGTGTGAGTCAGCCTTTGGTTATAACTCAGAGGCTTGTTCACAGTGATGGTTATGCCTTTGAGTGGCTCACATTCAGAAATAATACTGCCAGTATTACATTAAGTTTAAGGATTTTTACTAACTCAAGTTTTAGACGATCAGACCTATGAAGTTGAAAGCCATCCAGTAATACTCATAATTATAGCTAGAAATAATAAGTTTTTTTCTCCCGTTGATATTAGAAGTTTAATATTGCAATTATTTTTCCCTTCTTGGTTATTACTTAAGCTGAAATAAATATCATCAATAACTTTCTACACCTGTTCTACTGATTCCTCTTTAGCATAGATTTGTTTGTGCAAAACAATTGTTTTTAGGAGTTCATCAGATTCCTTTGCTCTATTCTTGTCTTTTGGAAATTTTTTTACTGTCAGGATGTGACCCTAAAGAAACTTTTCAATTCTGATTTTCGCATGCTGAACAATTTTGAGAGAAGACTGGATGAAAAGGAGAGAATTGCACAACACTTTTGAGCCATAAACAAGACTCCCTGGCCTGATTAAGAAAAGAAACCTGAGTAAGTTTCTGTATAAGGTAAAATGTGTTGATTTCTATCATAATATTTAGTTATCATTGAGGTTTTAAGGACATCTTCGAGGTCTTTGTATCATCATGTATGGAAAACATCAGTGTCATTTCACTTGAGTACAGGACATTTTTATCATCTTAGATGGAAACATAACCTCGTTGTCTTTATTTTGAGATTATATATTATTTAAAAGGGCATGGATGGGAGTCAAACTGAAAACAGTAGAAGTGGGGCAGTTAATTTTACATGTCAATTTGGCCAGGCTATGATACACAGATGCTTGCTTGATCACCAGTCTGAACGTTGCTGGGATGCATTTGCTAAAAATGATTAACATTGAAATCAGCAGACTTCGAGCAAAGTAAATACATAGAGTGGGTGCACTTCATCCAATGGGTTGGGTGCTATAAGAGAAAAAGGTTGATGCTCCCTTAGGAAGAAGAAGTTATTCCTACAGATTTCAATCTTGTTTGTCTCAGTAGCCAGCCCTGAACCACACAATCACATAGATAGTCACCCTCCCTCCCTCCTTCTCAAACACACACACACACACACACACACACTCACACACACACACACACACACACACACACACTATTTCTAGTAAGTCTCACACAAATGTGCATACATTTTTAGCTTTCTCAAAATTAGGAATTAAAAGCTAATTCTTTTTTCTCACACAAACAGATTAGAAGTGGGTGATAATTTACATGCGTTTTGTGGAGAGACCTGATGTACAATAGTTGTGGAATGTCAACGTAAGTATATGATTTTACATAAGTATATGTATAATTTATTGTTAACTAATTATGTTTTATGCAGTTGGCAAATAAATGAAAAGTTGAAAGTTAAGGAAACCCTCTGGAACCTATGTCTATGTAACGTGCTTTCTTTCCAACAGTGGCAAACCTATGGCATGAATGTTGCAGCCAGGTGTTTGTTGCCATTGAAAACTCTTAAAAGTCCACCCTCGCTGGGTTATACCTTTCAGTCCATTGTATGATCTTTTTGTTTTCTCATATATCCACTATAGAAGACATATATAATACTGATGATTTAAGTATGAGAAAATAGAGTGGATGCTCAACTGGCAAAAGTTACAAAAGAAAATAAAATAATACAGGGTAAAAGATAAGGAAAAAGAAAAGTACAGCAAGTAATAAAAGCTTAAAACAGTAAAACACAATAGGAAATAAAGAAAACATAAAGTCATTGTACCTATTCATAGATTATAAATTTGTTTGTCTTTCCTTTGAATAATGCTACGCTGACCTAATGCTTAAAAATTCTTTTGCAAGTCTATCATCAGTGTTTATTCTTAAATTATCTGGTCTAGGGGATAGAACAGAAATAGGTAACAATCATTTCAGCGTTCTCAAAAGAATTTACCCAATGGCCAAGAAAGTAACATGTGCAAATCTTCAATATTCAGAGTGATTTTTTGGATTATTTTTCCATTCCAAAAACTATACACAAACAAATACATATGCACAACACTCCTCCCCACACATACATTATTTTTCTTCTGTAAACCCTACCCTCTAAACTCCTACATTATTATCTAAGAGCATCTTAAACCATCTAAGACCAAATTATACAGACAGAGGAGTTATTCCTCATCTACCAACCATATAACTACAGAGAAGAAAGTGGATTTCTTTTTGTATTATGAAGAAACACCAGCTCTCAGTTCTCAATTTTCTTTTTAATATTCCTAAATACATCCTTGCCAAACTGTTAGTGTGAATGATATCATAGAAAATAAATTTCTAAAAACAATTAGGGTAATAATATTTAATCACACTCTACTCCATGCATCATGGTCTGTAAACTAGTTTTGCTAAAACCAAAAGCAGTACCTTAAAAAAGTAGAAAAGAAGAAAATTAGGCTATTATAAACAGTAACATATATTGAAAACTTCCTACAGCTTGAATTAGGCCCTAACTCTACATCATTTTTTAAATTTTATTTAAAGAGAAAAAACAAAAAAGAAAATAACCAAACAAAACAGAAAAAGGGTAGCAACAATACAGAATCCCAAAGGCAAAAAATAAAAGAACAACAAGAACAACAACAAAACAAAAACAAAAACACTAAGAAGTCACCACTTGATAAGTTACATACTGTCATCATTGGAAATAGTTGTTCAAGTTACAAAATTAAAGCATACAAAGTAGACATTCAAACAGTGAGACTATTAACAATTCTGCTCAACAATCTAACAAAAACAGTAATGTGGTCATCTATCTTACACACTTAAACATACATGCAGTTATATCCTTTTGAGCACTTTCTTTTCCCCTCTTTTTTAATATTTTTTTAAATTTTATTTTAAGGGTGGTAAAATTAAACACAACAAAACAGAACAGAACGGGACTTAAGAAAGCATAAATTTCAAAGCTAGACAACCAGAGATCTTCACTATCTGTCATATTGTCTCTTGTTTTCTTCAAAATAGTTATCCATATCTTTGCATATGGGGAGCTCATACTAAATACCATATCCAATCTTTTCACAAGATGTGTAGTTCACTGGTTCCCACTTTTAAGGGGGAGGGGGGGCACAGGACAAGGGATAGGACAACATGAGATGTCTGATTGGTGCCGGCAGGCTCACAACCACCCCCCAGAGAGAGGAGGCATTCCTTGTTCTCCTGGCACCTCTAGTAAACCACATGGCGCAGGTCCTGAGGCACCAGGATATCTCTCCTTCAGGCCTCCGAAAGTCTTCCACACTCACGGCCGCCCCCAAGAGAGGGGAGGAGTTCCTTGGTCTCCCAGCACCCCGAGTCAACCGTACGGTGCAGGTCCCGATGCACCAGGGTCTTTCCCCTGCAGGGCCCCCAAAGTCCGCCATACTCACCTGCTATTTCTTTCTGATGAATTGACCATTCCATTTCCAAAGTTCAGAAATGGGCAACAGAGCACAGAAAGAATTCTCTTTAGGCTCCTGTTTGAAACCAGCAGCTACAGCAATCTGCTGGCCTTGTTTCAGGACCATACATCGTTATTTTTCCTTGATTCTTACAAAATTCCCAACCTATCATTATCTAAAATTCAAAGATGAAAATAAGAGAAATAGCTTATTCAATATCACATAAAACTGTTATACATGTCAATTTATAACAATATAAGTTAATGTATGTTCATTAATCTAAACATTATTCAGTTTTTCAATTATCTGTATGGACATGGAAACTGAATTTTAAGAAAAATCTGTAATCTATGCATATATTAGCCAGCATACTCAATGTTGAGGACCCATAATTAACACCCACAGTTTAAAGGAAGAGATGTTAAATTTGCTCGTGGTTTCAGTCCGTGATCAGCTGGCACCAAAGCAGAGACATCATGGCAGAAGGATATGGTGGAGGAAAACTGCCCAAGTTCACAGGAGCAGGGAAGTAAAGCAGAGGAAGAGTGCTGACAAGAAAGTGGTGAGGGACCACTCATAAATTCCAAGGCCACCATTCATGCTCTGCCCAGAGGTGCCTATAATTGTGCTTCACTAATCCCTGGAGCAGATTCAACAGTAAACCAACCTGGAACTCCATGGAACTCCACCCTAAGAGCCACATCCATACCCTTTTCAAATTTCCAAGTGAACACTTTTAACTCTACATAATCTCCCAATAAAGACAAGTTCCTCATTCACCCTAACATAGCATAATTATCCAGCACACAGGGGCAAATCAACAATCTCATCCCCAAGTTCTCCAGCATTTTAGTGCCAATATCTTCTTTAGCCTCAACTTATACATGGTTCACTCAGGACTAAAATTTCACAATTTTCTGCTCTTCTTTTACCCCCAGTTGTCAGTATAAATCTGGCAAAAGGTGGCCAAAGGTACCTACGTCAAGTCTGAATGTCAGGTTGCCTTGAAATTTTCTTCATCAAATCACTTAGTCCACCTCTTTGTCCACTGCTTTTAAAGTTTCAGGTCATGGGCAAAAATGGAGACCCCTCAACTGCTAGTGGGATCTTTGTGCCCAACTGAATCCGCCTAAGCCTGGCTTTTACTGTCTGTATTTCTATGGACCTTCTGTTCGTCTAGCACCGACAAGAATCACTCATCAGGCTCTGCTCTTAGCATTCTGAGCCTTCTCTAACCCTTACCTGCAAACTTTTCCAAACTCCTCACACAACCCATTTCCAATATGTTCTGGCAAACAAGGTTAGGTGTAAACACAGCAACAAACAACCTCACGTTTCTGATACAAAATTTCTGAATTAGCATTCTTCTTACTAATGATACTAAGCGTGCATCCCTCGGTGAAATGGTCAGGTTCTCCTCTCACTCAGTTGCAAATCAGGAGCTGTCTCTCAAAAGAACAGTTGTCTGCAGGTTGACAGGACCTTGCCTTAAAATAATAAAACCCTTTTCTGTGGAGCCTGTTAAAGGCTGCAGTCAGCTTTCTTTTTGCCACTGACACTTCTGCTGGATCATATGGCTCCAGTGGGGTGGCAGCCTTTCCAGCACCCAGGATGTATAGTAGAGCTTTCTCTTATTTTTGACCATCACAAAACACACAGCCTTCTGAGTTGCTTGGTAAATACACCAGAATAACACACCCAAGTCAGGAATCCAAACAGGCCCAGTATTTGTCTCTTTCTTCACTACTGAAGGACTAGAGGAAACAACATATACCTCATCTGCTTTCAAACACACCCACATGCCCCACATCAGTCAACAGCAAAAATTTGACTGAGGGAAAGCATCATTGACTTTCAGTTGGATTTTTGTCCCATCCTCTGACACAGAAATACTTCGTCATGAAGACCAGTGTGCTTGTTAAGTCTTGCTGACTTGGTTCAAGCAGCATAATGTCATCCACATAATGGATCAGTGTGATAACATTGTTCAAGACAGAGACAGTCACGATCCCTGCAACGTAAGTTGTGACACAAGACTAGATAGCTAATAGAACCCTGAGACAGGACAGTAAAGATTTATTGCTGGCTGTGCCAGCTGAATGCACATGGCTTCTGGTGAGCCGTATGGACAGGTATGGAGAAAAATGCCCTGACCAAACCATTCGCTGCATGCCAGGGACCAAGGGCTGTGTTAATCTGCTTAAGGAAGTAAACCACATCTGCTACAACAGCCATTCTCAGATTAAATTCATGGGAATCCACTAGCATTCTCCAAGATCCTTCTGTCTTCTTTTTTTCAAAATTAAATTTATTCCACATTGTAGATACACATAACAATCACATTCGTCATAGGGAAATTGTACTTGTACATAATCTATCTGGCTACTTCTTTTTTCCCTAAAACCCTTCTCCTTCCCTTGCCTTCAAATCCTTTTTATTTCCTTATATACATAAAAAATAATAACTTTATTTCCATTTTTTCTTCTATGCTAGCTTTCTCTTTTTCCTTCTTTCCTTTTCTTCTCCCCACTTCCTTGTTCACCTTTCCATTGGAATAATTTCTCCTCATTTGCCAATATCTATTACATATTTTGGCCTTTGTTTACACTTTAGTTTCTCACAGCAGAGGAACAATGCGGTATTTAAACATACGTGTCCTACTTAACTTCACTTAACAATATGGTCTCAAGGTGCATCCATTTACCTAGAAATGCCTCAAGTTTATCCCTCTTTATGGAAGACATGTATAAAATAAAGGGTTTTATAAAATAACCAGATACTTTTTATCCATCCATTGGTTGATGGGCATTTGGGCTCTTTCTGAGATTTAGTTATTATACGTTGCACTGCTATAAACATAGGTGTACATACATCCTGTGGTATTATGCTTTTAATTCTTTGGAGAAGATACCCAGAAGGGGTATTTCTAGGTCAAATGGAATCTCTAGTTTTAGTTTTTTGAGGAAACTCCACATTGATTTCCACAGTGGCTGCACCAGTGTACACTCCCACCAACAGTAGAGAAGGGCTCCGTTTCCCTTACAGCCTTGCCAACATGGTTACCAGTTGCTTTCTTGTTAATAGCCATTTTTTTTCTGGAATGAGATGAACTCTCAGCATTGTTTTAATTAACATCCCTAGAATGACCAATATTGTTAAAGAGATTTTGTCATGTCATTTATTTATCTTCTACTTTTTTATTTTCTACTTCATATGAGAAGTAACTGTTCATTTCAGATACCCAATTTTGGATTGGGTCTTTAAATTTGGAGGCTCTGTTTTTTGAGTTCTTTATATTTATATAAAGAGATCTAAGTCCTTTGTCAGAGGAACAGCAGGGAAAAAATATTTCCACTCTGTGGGTTTTCTCTTCATTCTTTTGGTGGTTTCTTCTGCTGTGCAAAAGACTTTTTAATAAGATGAGATCCCAGTAGTTGATTCTGTGCAATATTTCCAATGTAATTGGGATTTTGTGCACAAAATCTTCGTCTACACCTATGACTTCAAGGGATCCACCTATTCTACATTCCACCAGATTTAGTGTTTCTGTTTTAATGTTCAGATCATTGAACTTTTTCAGTTTTCATTTAATTTATGGTGAGAGATATGAGTCTAGTTCTAAGCATTTGGAAAGACAGTTTATCCAGCATTGTTTTTTTAAAAAGTAAGTTTTTTGGGACATTGTAGTTAAGCATAATTATCACATTTATCATGGAGAATTTGCACCTGTACAGGGTATATATTGATGCTTCTTTTATTCCCATTCCCCTAATCTCCCTTTCAATACTCTTCCCCATCTCATTTACAAAAAGCTTTGTTGGGCCAAGGATTTAGCTCAGTGACCTAAGCACCTGCCTGGCAAGTGTGAAGTTGTGAGATTAATTCCCTGTACCAAAATAAATAAATAAATGAGAAATAAAAATTTGCAAAAACTTTGTTTCAGTTTTTCTTCATTTCTTGTTTTTTTCTATTCCCTTCCTCCCTTTGCCCCCCCTCCTCCCTAATTCCCCTTGCCATTTGAACATTTTCTTCCGATTTAACAATATCTATTTATTAAAAGCCCTTTCTTCAAGTGAAAATGTTTAACCATTTTGTTAAGTGTAAAGAGGCTGAGTGTGTTCAGAGCTGTTTCTGTAACTTCTGTTCCACTGATCCTCGGCTCTGTGTTTCTGCCAATATTTTGCGGGGTTTTTTTTTTGTTTTGTTTTGTTTTTATGGTAGCTTTCTAGTATAACTTAAAATTGAGAACTGTGATATACCCCTTTGCCTTGCCTTTGTTGCCCAGAACTGCCTTTGTATTCTAGCTCTCTTTTGTTTCCAAATGAATTATAGGGTTTATTGTTTTTCTAATTCTGTGAGGTATTCTGTTGATATTTTGATTGAGATTGCATTAAATCTGCATAACAATTTTTGCCATTTTCAGTATACTGACTCTTCCTAACCAAGAACAAAGAAGGTATCTTTGCATTTTCTGGTGTCCTGTTCCATCTCCTTTTTCAGAGTACTACAGTTTCCATTGTAAAGGTCATCTGTCTACCGCATAAGCCAAACAAGAGAGTTAAATGGTTATGTGATGAGAACCACCACACTGCATCTTTCAATTCCTTGATGTTTTCAGTAAAACCTGCAATTGTTGTGGTTGATATATTCTGTCAACTGGAGCAGTTTAGAAGTTTAACTAAGAAACTCAGCAGGGAATCGGGGTTCTTACTTTGTAAACATTCTCATCCTGTGCAAGAAGAGGGCAAGGAGATTTTGTGAATGCTATTTCTGCCCTGCAAGGGGGATGTACAATAATAAGAGAGGAGAAGATACTTGCCTCCCCACTTTCTCCTGACTGCTTTTGCTGGCTGCTGCCTTGAAGTGCTGCCCTAGCGCCATGCCACCCTGCCTTGGAGCCAGTTGCTTATGGACTGCAACCTCCACAAACTGTAAGCTAAATAAACTTTTTCTTCCTTAATTTTGGGTGTGGGCTATTTTGTCTCAGAAATTTAAAAAAGTAACCAAGACAGCAATGTCTACAGAGAAGCAGCATCATTTTTGATATACTAGTTTTCCAAGTTCTAATGGCTTCCCTTTTACCTTTCCCACCTTAGCGGCTTGCACTACACAGTATGGGGAACCAGTATCGAGGCTCTGTGAAATACATACACCAGTTCCCAGTCACACATTCTGGGACTGGTTTTACTTATTTATTATCACGTGTTTGTAGAGCATGCATTTTACACTCATTTGGGTGCATGTACATTTTGGTACTTGTACATAATACAGAGTGGATTTTTTTTTTTGTGTCCTCCATAACTCCCTATGCCTCTAGTACCCTTTTTCCCCTTTTTATTCTTGTTAACATCATTATCTTACTGCATGTTTATGGCATATAATGTCCACATAGATTGAGGTTATTAAGATGCTGTACATGGCTGATCCTCACTCTACTTATTTCCTTCTTAGTTCCCTTTTGCTCCTTGCCCTTGGTCTCTTAGACCATCAGTTTTCATTCCCCTTCTACTTATCTTCCCCCAAGAGCTTAAGATATCCTGCCATAGTGATATCAATCCACTAATGTCTATAGAACCACAATTCATAACAGCCAAATTCGTTATGTTGCCTGTATACCCATGAACAGACCACTGAATAAAGAAAATGTGATTCTATATATAATGGGGTACTACTGGGCTACAAAGAAGGACATGCTTGAGACATTGTGGGAAATTGGATTAACCTGGAAAATATAATGTTGAATGAAATAAATCAGACACACAAACTAGACTACCATATGTTATCTCTCATTTAGGTAAGCTAAAGTATAAACAAAGAGAAAAAAATAAAGGAAGGATAGAAGGAGACAAGGATGGATCACAGTTTTTTTTTAAACCAATAACTTACAAAATGAATGAATTACCAAAATCTAAAAAAGGAGTTGATATAGAGGACTACAAAACTAATTTTCATTGAGTTCTTACTATACCTTAGACAAGATGCTAATTACCTTACATGCACTATTTCACTTAATGCTTATAAACTGAACCCTATCATCATCTGAATATCACAACAAAAAAGCTGAATATAAGAACAATAATTCTTATTGCTCTAATATAAGAGCATTATATAAAAGTACTAACATATGTGAATTTATGTCCACTGGTCTAAATATTAGATGTTAAATTATCTACGTGAACATGTAAGCTGAATTCTAGAAAACTTTAAATTGTGTGTTATGCTCTATTTCTGTATTTGAAGAAATTGAATCTCATTTTGCTGATAAAAAGAAGAAGATTTTGCTTAAATTGTGAGTACAATGGTTTAATGATAAATACAGTGTTTATGAAACAAACTGAGCTAAGGTAAGCTAATTATGTACTTAGTTAAATAGTGATATTTTTTAAACATTTCTTTCCAAAAAAAGTGTAGCAAAATTCATTAGCAAAGCACATTTCCTAGATCAAAGCCACTATTTGAAAATGTTTCAGATTGTTCTTATCATATCAGATCTTGCATATATCAAATAGTCTTGATCTCAGTGTCACAGGAGAGATGGTCTCAGCCATATTCTCCCAATTTCACCATCTCTGTCTAAAAAGACTGCTTGGGCTAGGCGTGGGCTTCAGTAGTAAGGTATTTGCATGGCATGCCCAAAGCCCTGGATTACACCCCCAGCAACGGCAGCAACAAAACCCCAAAATGAACTAAGCAAAAAGGCTACTGGTGTTTCTGAAAAAATATAGAAAATACAGCAGGAAAGTTGCATGAAAGAAATGTTGGTTTGACATGAATTGTGTGTGGATGTCTAGACCAAATATCGTAGCATAGAAGTGAAGGTAAAATAACGGGTTTGTCCTGGTCTAGATATTCAGTACTCCAGCAGGGAATTTTGTTCAGTGAATCAGTTACACTCCTCGCCAAAACTGTTTTTCAACACCTTAAAGAAATTCCACTCTCAGCAGAGAGAAGGACAGCATTGAGATTTGTATTTGGAATACTTCCCCAGAGCTGTATGCGCGCCTGTGGTGGACTGGCTCTTAGGAAGTGGCATCTGATTGGAGGGGTGTCACTGAGCTTTATGCTGATGATGCCACTCAAAGGTAGAGAGACAGACTCACACCGCGAGCGTTAGGCAGAGCTTCACCATGGCAGGCGTAGAATCCTAGGTCTTTCCTTTGTTGTTTGCAGTGAATATTACAAATCCAGTGTAGTTACCACACTTATCAGAAGGTATTTTAGATGCACAGCATTCCTTTATTTAGAAACAAGGGATAACATAGGGAGTTGTGTAATTTTAATCAATTTCAAACCTTAAAATAAAGTATTTTATTTAGAAACCAAAGGTCATAGTATAAGAGTTTCATTCCTTATTTGAAGTTTTCTTTCGTCTCTTCTTCAAGCAGGAAATGAGGAAAGGTCAGAGATGCCAGATGATCGGCAGCACACAGAACCAACTCTGTGCTCAGCAAAATGAAGTTAGAAGGGGATGGTATTCACTTCCTGTCTCTAGATTTACTTCTCCAATCATAATCGTCAAACAGAGTTACACCAACTAAGAGCTAACTTCAGGTACAGCTTCTTAAGTGCTTTATCTGTTAGTAATAATAATGCACTGGAAAAAACTTTGACAAAAATAATTTCTCATATTAAAAATCAAATTATAATGCATTTTGAATATTAGCAATATAAGATAAAAAAATTGATTTGCTTAATGGATCACAGAATGCTAGTTGTAAGTGGATAAATGCAGTATTTTTCTACTTTTAGTGACTTTAAAAATAAATTTCCTGCAACTAAATCATTTCAACTTGGAAGTATTTATTTATTTATGTATTTATTTTGCTCTCAATCTATGAATGCATCTGCCTATTTATTTTTGTGTTACTAGGAATTAATTCCAGGGCCATCACACTGAGTTTCAGCCCCAGTTCATTTTGTATTTTATTTTGAGGCAGAGTCTCACCAAGTCACTTGATCGACTGGGCTGGACTCAAACGCTGGATCTTCCTGCTTCAGCCTCCCAGACCACTGGAGTGTTTGCCTCTAGAAGGCAAACCATGCCTTCCCATGAGCCAGGTTCCACCATGGGGACTGGGAGCAAACTGAGCAAGAAGACACAGCATGCCTTCCTGTGGCCAGGGTCTGCCATAGGGAACAAGGGAGGGACTCAGAAGAGGAGAAAAGGAATCTTCCCATGAACCAGGGTCGGCTATGAGGATCAGGAAGAGACTCAGCAGAAAGACAAGCCATGCCTTCCCGTAAGCTAGCTGGTGCCTAGCCCGGGAAACCAGAAGAGCGTTTCCCCATACACAAACCCCGGCTGAATCTCAGCATTCAGGGTGAGAGGACAGCAGCTGAGGTGAGAGAAATAGCTTGGTGCTTGTACTGTTTGAGTGACATCGCAGGCCTGGGGCTGCTGGTCTGGGCAGCCGTTTGGAGCACAGCAGTGTGTACTGGGGCAACTGGGGGGGACTTCCTTCTGTCTTATTCTTGAAATCCAGTATTTTGCTCCATTTTGTGGTTTTGTATTATTCCTATATCTGGTAATATAAGCAACTCTTTTGAAGATAACAAATATGCAATATAACAACCATTGCTAAATTCCTATCATCTTGTTTTTGAAAACCTATAGAGCTGTTATAGCTTTTGTTGTTGTTGTCACTTTGCTTTTGTTGTTGCTGTTTTTTAGGTTTGTTTGCTTCTTGATTTTCCTGGTTTTTTTCTTTTTTATCTTTAAGGTAAAATGAAAAATGAATAAAACTAAAAGCATTTGCCTCCATCTTTGGCTGGGTGCCTTTATTTTCTGAGAAATGTAGTTCTAGAGTACTTTAAAATCTGTGTTCTTCTCTTTTCCAATTATCATGCTAATAATTTTAAACCCAAGTCTGAAAGAAACATTTTTTATACATACATATGTATAAAATATATATGTATAAAAAGAATACATATATATGTGTAAAAAGAATATATACATATATGTATAGAAAGAATTTATATATGTATAAATTCATATATATATATGAATTTATTCCATAAAGCAGTACAAGGTGGACTAATATTTTGGAGGACTATCAAGAGTAGATTACAACAAACCTTCACAAAAATCATTGAGGTATCCAGGAAGCAAAAATATCTCCCAACATCTATTTTTGCCTTAGCGTCAGAAGCACTGAAAAACAAACAAACAAACAAACAAATAAATAATAACACTTTCACTCCTGTCCCAGAGACCGCTTAGAAATAATCCACCCAAAGTAGCTCAGGGTTTCCCTGCACAGGGAATTCAGCACATGGCAAAATGCTCCTACTAACTTCAGATTCCGAAGGCTGCAGGTTCAAGGAAAACAATTTGTGCCATATAAATCTAGCTCACAACTACAGCATGATGAGACTCCTAAGGCATCCACAGATATTCACAGTTCTTGTGTCATCATTAGGAATGATAGACCATCTCCCCTGAAATAAAGACTGAAAACCAAACCTCACTTTAAGGAAATTTCAAAATTTTGATAAGAAGACATTGCTGACATCAGAAAGTAAATCAATTTGTCTATTCATAAATTAATTGCTCATATGCTATCCTTTAATTTTGATTGTAAACATTGACACAATGTTCTGGTATTTTTAAATTATTTGGGGTTTTTTCTGTGTGTGTGGTACTGATAATTGAACTCCAGTTCTTCTTACTGACCTACATCCCCACCCATTTTTAATTTTTATTTTGAGACAAGACCTTGCTAGGTTGTGGAAGTTGGGTTCAAATTTGTGATCCTCTTGCCTTAGCCTCCCAAATGCTGCAATTTTAGGCCTGAACTACCTGGCAGGATCCACATAAGGGAGTAATTGACGCTTGTAAGTGCCAGCTGTTCTGGAAAGCCATATGAGAACACATAAATAATTTTCACATGAAAATATGTCACCAGATTTATACCTTTATTAGGAATATACTTGCAAAAATAAATTTTATTCTTATTATGAATAAAGATTATGATAACAAAGCTGAGTTCTTGTTATTCTCACCTTACATCTGCCCACATTTATCTTTGACTTGAGCAGTTTCTCGGGTGGAGGAGTAAACTTTTGAAAGGATCACCTACCTTCTTATTCACCTCCACTTCTTTCCTCATGTAATTCTGAAATGCAATTGCTTTTCATTTCATCCGGAGACTACAAATTCAGTAGCTCTGTCAAAAATCAACATCTCTATCAAACCCTCAGCACTCCCTGTAATTATCTTAAAGCATTTAGGTAGTTTAAGAGGGGATCAGCGTTAGAGAATTCCTCTTTAAAAAGGAACCGTAAGCCTGTATGGCGCAAGCATAAAGACAAAACAGAATAGTGTGACTTTGGATTGCAATGCTTAAGAATAATTTTAATTTGGTAAGGAAGATGCATATCTCTTATGTGTATTGCTAATGTGCCCTGTTTTATAGACAAACATAGTGGGTAGAATCATGTCCATGTAAGAAACCAGGAATCTGGAATGCCCATCAGTTTTAGTTATGTCTCCAAAGGGTGAGTAGATAAATTAGATAGATGATCAATGATAGACCAATCAGTAGATAGATAGATAATATTTAAAGAATAATACTCAACCAATAAAGCTATACTCTGAACCAAATCTTTAGACATTCATTGCAGATCATTACACCTGAGCTACAGTGAAGTATGTATGAGGTGCAGGTCTTTAACAAGGCTCAGTCTAGTCTTTTAACATCCAGAGAGAAACAAAGTAACTACCTATTGTACTGTTCTGCTTCTTATTTCCAGAGCTGATAAGACTCAGTAATCCAGTGGGGTGCAGAACCAGTCCTAGAATCTCCAAGCCTGTGGAGACTGAGAGGCAATGTGAACTACTGCCTTTTCTATAGCTTTATGGTCGCGGTAATCATACCTTGTCTTTTGGTTTCTAATTTTTGTGAAGAAAACCTTCTCTCTTCTTCTTCTTCTTCTTCTTCTTCTTCTTCTTCTTCTTCTTCTTCTTCTTCTTCTTCTTCTTCTTTTTCTTCTTCTTCTTCTTCTTCTTCTTCTTCTTCTTCTTCTTCTGCTGCTGCTGCTGCTGGTACCAAGGATCAAACTCATGACCTCACGCTTGCCAGGCAGGCGCATGTGCCACTGAGCTAAATTCCCAGCCTTCGTATTATTTTTTAAACTACAAGAATCTTGAAAAATGCAGTTGAAGAGCTCCACCAAGGTCAGGCTTTTCCCTACTTTTTCAAGGCTTCAGGCATGTTTACCCTAAAAGCGGCTGCAATGTGGAAGAGCAGGTCTTCATAAAATCTTGTCTGGACAAGAAAAGACCGATGCCAGCAAATGAGAGCAGTGCTGCTTTAAGATTCTTTTCATAAGGGTGTACAAGTCCCTTCTACTTGCCCTAGACAGAAGGCTTGCTTTAGGCCTCTGTCGTGTGCTTGTCTTAGATTGTTGAGGAAGGAAAGGGTTCTCCTGGATGGGTTAGTCTAATCATGATTCAGATTCTTAGGTTGGATATGCTATCATACTCACATATCTGCTTCTTAAGGATCAAATTGTGGATTTGCTAATGGGAAAACAAAAGGACTGTCAGACACTCTATTAAAAAACTCTATTAATGAAGCTGCAGGTGAAAGAAGGCATCTGAAAAGGAATCACAGATGAAAATGCTTATCATCCTCTGACTTCAGCAAATACAAACAAGCACAGACATAGACAGATCAAATGTGTAGGAACTGGGATATTTATAAAGTTTAAATTGGACACATAGTGATCGTGGTCTGTACAGTATTGCTACACTAGATTCTAACTCATGTGTAGCTCTACGCTGGGAATTCTCTAGTTAAAATAGCACTCGTTGAATCAACATGTCAACCAACTTCCTATGAGTCTGACAAAGTGATGAATTCTACCTGTCTCATGATATTAATATACTCTTTAAGGTGATAATAACTTCTCATGAAGACAGTGAAACAAACAATTCTCCAGGCTAAAACAAAGGTGACGACACAGGAACAACCTATTATTTGTTGATGTGATAGATCTTTGTCGTGATTCATAAATCATCCTTGTAAATCATGAAAATATTTTTCAGTAGCATTCGGAACCTTTCAGATCCCATTTGGCATAACCTGATTCAGCTGCTATAACAATCCTGAGATGTAAGATATCAGATATGTCATCGTTCTGTGGTGTAAAGGTGGAATTACAGCTTAATATCAAACAGGAAGTTAGAGGAATGGAGGGCCGTTTCCCTCACATTTCAAGTTCTTGAACAATGCCCTTTACTTTACCAAAGAACACAAACCATATTCTCTGACACCTTATCTGGCCTGCATACATTTTTCTTTCTCATTAAATTTTAATATCTACTTTTAAATCTTGCACCGAAATTTATAGCTCTTAATTTCAATCTCTCTCAAACAATTACACTCTCTGGGAATGCTTATCTTTTTATATATCAAGACTTAGACACAGCAGCGATTGCTCTTTTAGGTAGTTTATGCATTTTTCAATGTGCTGCCGCACCAGGTAAGCATGCCACGTTCACTTCCCAGACACAGTGCCCTCTACTTCAGTCTTGTGGACACACGTTTGAATCCTACAGTGGACTATCTAACCTTTCAGGGAACTAAACTCATGTCTCGAGTTTGTCTCTTTATTCTATTTTCACTTTTGAATATCCTGATTTTCAGGCACAAGCCTGAATGAATCACTTCCAGAAGCTATATTACTTGGCTGTGTCGCTCATATTCCTCAAAATTATTGCTCAGGATCAACTTTTCTATATATTCGTTTGTGACCATTCCATTCTATAATGAGCAAACCTCTTTGGAACTACAAAAGACTTGCATCAGAATTATTTTATCTATCCAAGTATGATAAAAACACAAAGGAACACTACACTATTAGTATCATGTTTCATTAATGCTTTATTTTTTAATCAACTCAAAAAATCTGCAAATTACACATTTACCCCCATAGTAGCATTTTATTTGGAGATTGTAAATATGCATGGGTCAAAAATTTATTTCCATGTCCTCAGGAATGTTTTAGAGCTTCCCTGTTTTAGTTTGGTTTGGTTTGGTTTGGTTTGGTTTGGTTTGGTTTGATTTAGTTTAGTTTATTTTGTTTTATTTATAAATTCTATTCTGAGATCAGGTTCTGGTGTTAATAAGTGATACCAGACTAAGGTAGGTCAGTACTAAAAATGAGCAGATAGTTTTCAGTTTTTAAAAATAACAGAGATTCACACATAAATAACAGACTTTCTAGAAATTTTCAATGACATGTCAGAAACAGAATATTGCTTTAGACAGCAAATCTAAACTACCTTTAAGACAGTGAAGTAATCAGCCATGTGGGAACAGATCCACTTTCTCGGCACTGTAGGACAGAGATAGATAGAAGTAGTTAGAGCTTTGAAAACAGATGGAGAACTGACTGTCAGTGAGATGCCACAGAAAGGTTTATCCTCTCTTTGGTCTTTCTCATTCTTCCTGCTTCTCTTATTTCTTACGTTCTATTCCTAATGAAACCTAATAAAGTAAATTTCCTTTATGAGTAATTTTTTTCTTATGCAGTTCCATGTCTCTATCTGGTGAGTTAGTAAGTAGGTCACTTCTACCAGTTCTCTGTCTGATTAAATTAAAAGACCAGATGCTCACTTTCAGTCTCAGAAGATGATTAAATTCAGGTCTCTTAGTGCATCTCTAAACCTCTACAACTCTAAAGGCCAGATGCTCCATCTCTGACTTACAGTATCCGGTTCCCCCACATCCCTTACACACTTCTGTCTTTGCCTTCTCGGAACACCTGTGTCTTCACCTGTCTCTATTTCCAGGTTTATCAGTTCTCTCCCACTTGTCTTGCTTAAATTCCTATTCAGCATTGATCCATAGTCATCAACCTTGATTGTACTCCTACAAGCACTGTTTTCTTTCCATCTTTCAAGTAACCTGACCTTCTGACTCCTACTCTGCTCTTAGTCAAGCTGTGGAACTTACCTGCTAGGCAATTATGCACAACAGGAGAAAACTGCTGTGTAACTTTTTGGATTGATACAAACTTTGGTTTCAAGTAATATCTAAACTTCCCATAAGATGTTTCCCTTGTTTGCCTGCTTGGTTGTCCAGCATTCCTGTAATTTCCCTGTGTATGTACCGCAAACCTGTGTTCACCTGAAACGCACTTTTTACCTATACATTTTGGTTCCCTGAACATAGAGGGCATGCTTTGTTCATGTCCAAAGAAATAGGATCTCCTCAACTCTGACACTTTACATCTAAGTACTTTGCTCTCTGTTTTTACTTACTTTAAACATATACATATGTATGTGTATTTACGCATGATGCTTGTTTTCAGAGTTGATGAGAACATTAGAGATTACTGGTTCTGGAAGGAGAAAAAGTACTGCAAGTGACCAGTACCAAACAAACGGCAACTTTGAGCATCGAGTACCAAGCAAATGATGAGTACTGGAACAAAACTTTGTAGCAAAATGAGTCCAGACCAAACTTGAGTTTCAAAGCCATGAAGTTCCAATTTAGGAGTGGGTATGTAAAAGGCCTTTTACTCATTACAAATTATGTTAATGTAATTTAGAACTAACTCAAGAATAATCTCATTAAATAAAAATCTAGAGAAGCAGTGAGTATTCAAACTGTGCATATATTTTGATACTGAGTAAAATATTTATTCCTCTTCATTCCCTTACAGAGAAAATATTAACTTGGTGTAGTCCTTTGAAATCTAGTTTAATTTTTTAAATTATGTAATTTTTACTATATTTTATTAAGCAAACTTGGACTCAAAGCTGTATTGTAGATATGTAGAAGAAATTCATGTAATCCATGAATCTAAGTGTACTATTCTGGAGTAAGTGAACTTTTGATAAATTATATTTATTGAATTTTAAATCATCTGCATTACAATACCCATGTTTTTAGCAAAATAAAAATAGACAGTTCTTAGGAGAAACATGTATATCCATCAATACATGAATGGAAAAAGAAAATGTGGTTTTCACACAAAATGGAGCACAGCTCTGCCATACAGAAAGATAAACTGGAGTCATTTATAGGAAAATTGATATAATTTGACACCATAATGTTGAAAAATAGCTAAGCCACAAAAATTAAATATCACATAGCTTCTTAAATGAGAAGCCACAACTATAAATAAAGCACAAATAAAAGATGGATACTAGGAAGTAAAAAGGTGTTTCTCAAAAAGGAAATGAGATGAAGAATTTGGAGGGAAAGGAGAAGGGAAAGGGGATGGGAAAAAGAATTAAGATGTGTCATACACATGTACCCATTCCTGACAGGGAAGGTTAACATTATGAACTACAAACATGCAAAAGTTTTTTAAAAAGTTGTGAAGTAATAGATTTTGAAACAAAAATGAAGTTTAATTCATATATGCAATTACTATACTCAAGTGCAATCATCATCCGTACATAGAAGACCTTTACCACCTACAGAAGTTTCCCCAGGTTTGTGCAGTCATTTCAATACTTTGCTTCAGACAATTACTGATCTAGTTCCTGTCATTAGGACTTAATCATCCATGTCACTATTCGGTGTAATCATGCCGTACGCACTCTTTTACATCAGGTGTCTCCTACTGAGCATAATGCTTTTGAGATTCATTCATGTTGCTTTTTTAATATTTCATTCCTTTTTATTATTGCATAATATTCTTCTATATGTATATATGGATATATGTATTTGTGATATTTTATGTTAAGCCTCCAGTTTTTCTCATCCAAAGCTTGAAATTAGATGCTGTCTCAAGTAGTTGTAAATAGTGCTCTGAGAAAAACTTACAGATATCCAGCCCTATTTTGTCCCTAGGGAAAGAATCTGCTTTGGATCAGAAACATACGAACAGTCTCCGTGAAATGCCTCTAGTCCTGTCCTAGGTGACAACAGAATGGTCCAGTCATTGCTCTTGGGTTTCACTTCCTTTTGTATGTCTCTAATGTCTGTGTCTCATTTCGGATATCATTTGAGAGGTCTTTTAACACCTCTAAATATTGAAAAATCAATTATAATCGAAGTAAGGGTCTTACACATGTACAATATATGCCAAAAAACACTTGCCAGTGAAAATCTGACTCAGAATCTCTCAACCAGGAATGTGTTTTTAAACATTTTCCCTCCTTTTCTTCCTCAGACTTGGATGTTGAGCCCAAGGAAATAATCTGAAACTCTAAAATTAGACAAATAAAATTTCATTGACCATTTTTGATAATGGATGGTTCCATCCAAGTTTTTCTATTGCTGTGAAATAAAATACAATAATACAATAAACAGAAGAAAGTAGAAGGGAGAGGAAGGTAGAAGAGGGGAGGACAGGAGAGAAACAAGTAAAGAAAAAAATACAGAAAAATAGTAACCAGCTGCTGCTTGAGCCTTATATCTCTTAATATTGAGAATGCTTCTGTGAAATATGTATATATCTCTACTGATATAGTTTTAAAGATTTATTTACACTTTCATCCTATGTACATTAAAGTATTAAAAATAAATGTATATAATACATTTAAAAGAGATTTTTAAAGTACCTTAAGTTTTTTATTATGTTTCCTTCAGTCTGTGCTATTGTTATCATACCATATTTATTCTGTATCAATTTCCTCTTTGTATTTCACTTGTGATATGGACATTTTATTGGTTTAAAAGCTGTATTTTCCTCATTAAGTTGAATGATACAGATTTGAAGCTTAAATGGAGCTCTTGTTTTGTTGAGCCAATATGGTCGTACAAGGTACAAACTTGAAGTATTTAAATCTCTTTTAAATGTCTTTCCAGTATGATAAAACAGTGCTGTGCAACTACTAAAATATCAAGCTATGAATTACCAGGTATCAGAAGTACATTGTCTGACAAAGTTTCACTGGTCATCAAACATCAAAATTCTCCTAATTTTGAAAGTGCGTTTACATTCCAATGTATAGAAAACATTCTAGGGCTGGGAATTTAGCTCAGGGGCTCAAGCGCTTGCTTGCCTGGTAAAAATGCAAGTTTGTGAGTTCGATCCTTAGTACCAAAAAAAGAAAAAAAGACATTCTAATTGGAATTACCATTTCACAGAGTCTTCAGACTACTAGAACTTTAAAACATCACTTAGAAGATTAATCATATTGATATTAAATATTTGAATAATTTGAATAACTGCTTAGCTCAATTAATAAGTTTTAGTGAGGAGGTATCTGGATATTAAATGTTAAGCACAAATAAATTTAGAAATATCATTCCTATTTCTCTTAATTTTGGTTTGTGAAAAATTTTCTTTTCAGACAAAAAAAAATTAAATATCACCCTGAAAATTCAGGTGATCTTTTAATAGTCAAGACAGTCAAATTTAGCTACAAAAAAAAGTTCTTCCACCTCCTTCAGCTCTGGATAACTCTGTATTTGTAAGTATGTCTGCATCATGCTTTTAATAGCTCATATGTTTATCACTATCACGTTTTCCCAATTTGAAGTATAAACAAATTTTCTTTAAATACACAATGATATACTCAACACAAACTTCTCAATTTTCTCAATATTTGTAGGAGTGCAAGCTTGTGGAAAATAGGTGATGAGTTTTTCTTAAATTTTAAATACAGATTTTTTACTGTAGAAATTCAGTACATTCCTACCCCAATTGTTATAAAAGGCAAAGAAACAGACCAGTCCGAGGAGTGGATCTTAGATACAGTTACCACTAGGGAGAGGGTTATGGCTCTGTGCTGTTTCCACACCACACAGTGCCTGATACCAGCCTGCGACACCTGTCTTGAGGAGAACTGCTCACTCACTGGGCTTCTCTTTTCTCTTTAAACACTGCAGAGGCTGTGGTTTCACAATCCTTTAGTGCCAAATAAAGTCAAGAAGGCAGTTACATTTTTCTTCAGTGGTAGGTCAATGATAAAATTGCAACTTTAGCCTTTGTCTGGAATAGTGGGAGAATATATCCATATATTGCCAAAATATGTATACACACTTCAGGAAAAACTAGTATGATTTTCTTCAACAGATGATGTTATCCTCATACGAGGGACTGTAGAGGATGTCATACATTGCAGAAAATCTACTACACTGCTGGTCCTTAGAGAAAAAGATGAGGGTGCATGTGTAGCAATCTTGCTGATCAACATTACCCAAGCATCAGTTTGCTGTACTAATCAATGTGTGAAAGTGAATTGTAATTGTAGAGGTCAAAAGAAATGTACTAATCTCCTGATGTCTCAATACTTAGTTTTCAAATATTTATGTTTGTATTTTTCTGAAGTGAGTATATATATATCCCATGACAAAGACTCAAAGAGTGGAATTAGAGAGTCTTTTTGAAGGCATCTGGCCAAGGGCTCTGAATTCCTGGGTCAAGTGACTGTAACAAGTTTTGCAGAGCTGTTTCACTAGATGTAAGATTTCAGGTGAGCTCTTAAACCATGAGCCATCATCCATTTACAGAAAAGTGTAAAACTGGACATAAATTAGCTACAATGCTCCAAGAAAACTATTCTGTGTGTTTCTAGGCAGCATATGAAACTCTGCCAGGAAGCAGTTTCAGGAGCTACAGTGAGCTCTCACCAGCTATATAAAACTTTGCCGTGTTTCTTTAATATTCATCCCACTTCCCACACTGTCATCTGCCAAGTGTTGGTCAGGCCTGCCTGGTCTCGTATAAGGAGAAAAAAGCATGAATTTGAATAAGAAGAAAAAATGTTGAAATTATGTTTCAAAAAAAATAAATTTTCCTCTTAATATCTTCAAGAAAGTCAAAAAGCTGTAAGAGTTACATAAAATAGTGTGCAACTGATGGAAGGTCTTACAATGTCATTTAAAGCCATTGATAAAAAGAAATAAAACCACAATTGCATTATGGGTTGCTAAGACCACTATATTTTACACTTAGATGATGAACAGAAGAAAACTAGTGCAAAAGTTCAGATGAAACCTACTCTACATGATAAGCAGCCCAATGCCAAATGTAGGTACCTATTTTAGAACATGCTGTAATTCCCATTCCTCAAGCTATATGACTTGCAGAAGAATTGTTAACAAAACAGTTTAAAGGTGGACTATGCTAGATAGAAGTTCCAGCATAACTTCTCAGAGGACAGAGTCATGGGGGAGAGGTACAAGAATATCTCCTAATATTGTGACTTCATTTTCTAGAGGGAGTAAGTAACATTCTGCTCATCTTCAGGGCTTTACAGTCCTCCATCTGTGTAGGCAGGGCCTCAGCAGCAGGGGATTAAGATGCTCACCGATGATCAAATGTAGGCCTTGACTGGTTTTTGGAGATGAGAAAGGGGATATGTAGGGAAAGCAGGGAAGGGGGAAACCGGCACCAAACATGGTTAGCACATGCTGAATATATGTACCAGTTCCCCCAAATGAATGTAACTATGATGAATTACAAATATATACCAATTTCTTAAGTGAAAATAAAGAAGGTAGGAAAATAGA